>WBMZ01015763.1:0-24722 GCA_013400975.1 Atrichornis clamosus
GGAGCCCCGCCCCCGCCCCGCCCCTTCCCGCGCGCGGCCGGCTATGGGCGCACAGGGCCCCGCGTGCGCCGCGCGCGAGCCGCTGGCGGCGGATCCGCCGGCGCGCTCGGTCCTGCGGCACGTGCGGCTGGAGAACCTGGCGGCGGGAATGAGCGGCGGCGTCCTGTCCACCCTGGCGCTGCACCCCCTGGACCTCGTCAAGATCCGATTCGCAGGTGAGGCCGGACCGGCCGCCCCCCGCCGTCCTGCCCTAAAGACGTATCAACGTCCCCGAGCTCGCCGTGCCCAGCGCGGGACCTGCCGGGCTTTTCTGCCCAAAGCCCGCGCTGTTCTGCCCAAGCCCGTGTGCGGCTGCAGGACTGCGGGTGTCGGCGGGGCAGCCCCACGGCTTGGAATAAACTCGCCGTAAACCGATAGGGAGGCTCTCCGATTCTCTTTCCCGCTATCCCAAAGCTTATTCTTCCTGTCACTTTTAGGGACCGTGAAATGTGCTGTGTGCCTCGAGCTGTTCCTGGGCAGATTAGAGAGCTGGCCAGTCTCTTCCCTCCCTCTTATAACCAGTGCCAGAGGACACGGGAAGACTGCCTGCTTTTAACAGACAAATCGTCCCAAACCCAAATTCAAAGTTCACCTTTATGCCGAAGATTCTCAATACTCAAAGCATAGCGGTAGTTTTGAAATAATCTGGGTTGCTAACAATAGTGGTATTGTTTTGCAGAAAACTCTTAAGTAGGTCGTTTTTCCGCAGGGAAACGTGGCATCTTCTCTTGACTTTTCTGTTAATTTGAGAAACTCGTCACCAATTTATCATATTCTCTTTTAGAAACGTTGACACATTTTGCTGTATCTTTGAATTGTTTTCTTAAATAGATACATGTGTGTTTTAAGAGCTCAAAACCAAACTACCACAGAGACGTTTTACAAAATTTAAAACATTGTGTTTCCAAACAGACTTTTCGAAAAGTTGGGTTTAAGCACTTCCTCGCATACCCTAGTTGGGCATATCCTGGGTTGCGTTCTAAAAAGTGTAGCCAGCAGAAGTGCTCTCTCCCCTCTATTTTCCACTTGTAAGACTGCATCTGAAGTACTATGTCTAGTTTGGGGCTTGCCAGTAAGAGGGGGAAAGCAGTGACATACTGGTGTGATTGCTGTGGAGGCCACTGGACTGCTGAAGGGGCTGGAGCACATGGCATAGAACAGGCTGACACAACGGGATCTGTTTGGCGTCAGAAAGGAAGGGCAGAGGAGAGATATAACTGCAGTCTGTAGTGATGTTACTGGAGGACACAGAAGGTAAAGCCAGATTCTTCTTGGAGGTAAGTAGTTAATAGGGTAAGAAGGAACAGGCACAAGCATCAATGTGGAAAATTCTAGTTATTTTAGTGAGAGTGGTCAAATACTGGAAAAGGTTACCCAGAGAGGCTGTAATCTCCAGCCATGGAAACATTCAGGAGTCAACTGGTCATGTCCCTAAGTAACCAGATCTAATTAGATCTGGTTTGAGTACAGGTTTGGATTAGGTGGCTTTTGGAGGTCATGTAATTTCACATGCTTGTTTGGGTTGAAAATAACAATTCCTATGTTTTGTCTTCGATTAGGGAATAAGAGCTTATACCAGAAATGAATGCTGTGAAGATTCTTGGCAGCATCATTGATAGAAAGACTTGCATTCACACCTATGATTTCCCACGTTGTTTAATATGTTTATAAACCTGATCTAATGGCTGCATGGTAAAAAAATTCAGAAATGTCTTAGGAAAGAGTCTGGCAGCACTCATTCAGTAGGGAGAAAAGAGGTGTTTGTGTTTTGGTTTTGAGTGGTTGTCAGGGTGCTGAGGCCTTGTCACAACATAGTCAGAAAAAGCATTTTGTCTTTAATGTTGAAGTCTGTCACAATGTACAGTACTGTACACAAAATTCAAGGGGAATGAATAATAAATGTGGCACAAAACAGAAGGTATCTGTTTACCAGGATTAATTTTGATGGGGACACAAAACCTACACTGATTGTAAAACTTTGAGATTAATTTTCAGTGCAATTGCAGTATAGCCTTATGTCTATATTAAGAATGAAAGCTGCTGCTATATTGGCATCATAGAGTAATTCAGGTCAGAACAGAGCTAAGGAGTTCACCCCCTATTTAGATAAGGTCTGCTTCGATCACTTTGCTTAGTCTTGTGTGCTGGAGTTTTGAGTATCTCCAAAGATACTCTTCAGACAACTTGTTCAAGTATTTGGCCACTCTGCTGGATTAAAAGTTCTGGTCAGAATTCACTATATTTCAGTTTGTGTCTGTTACCTCTTGCCATCTCACTGTGCACCATATCACATATGTCACCAGTAACCAATTTACTTCCTTGCTGTTATGGTAGGAGAAGTAGTGGTTACCACTCTTAAGTTTTGAGGGCATCTGTGTTCTACATGAAATCTGCCAAAGAAAAGCTTGTGAAACACTGACAGTGATATTTTCTGAATAGTTGGACAACCAGCTGTTAGGTCATCAGGTGGGAGAAGTGTATGCATATGGTGTTTTCCTGCAAATGCATTCAATGAGAGTAGAAGAGCACAGAAATTTTTGACAGAAGTAACCTTTGAATAGTTTGGTAAAAACTGACTTGGGAATCAGAAAGACATGACCTGCTGCTATATAGAACTTCTTAAAGAGAAAAATTGCATTTAAGAGTTGTTATTTGGGACTTGTCTAAACAACTTATAGAAGTGTGTTGTCAAGGACCCCACTCGTATCACTTGACATATGACACAAAACTGTTCGAGTGCCAAAAATAAGCGACAGAAAACTTCAGTTCAAAGCTGCTGCTCACCAAAAATGCATAGTAGTGCATTTATTTAGCCTTGTCAGATTGATAGGAACTTTCCTCTCACTGCACTAAAGAGTTTTCTTTCTTTTCTTTTGTTTCCCCTTTTTTTTATAAGTTCTTGAACTCAAGACTTACAAAACTGTAAACTCCAACTCTTGCATACTTGTGAAATAATACTTTTGAAATACAGTTGATCAGTTAGGTTTCATGTTCAACTGTACCTTGCTTTGGAGGCTGTGGACTTCTGTGGTGGCTTTGACAGAGCTGAACTTTGTTTCCTGAAATGTTTTCCAGTATAATTTCTTTCTTTCACAGTAAGCGATGGATTGGAGCTGAGGCCAAAATACAATGGGATTCTCCACTGTATGACCACTGTCTGGAAGCATGAAGGACTACGAGGCTTATATCAAGGGGTAACTCCAAACATGGTGGGAGCAGGGGCTTCCTGGGGACTTTACTTTTTCTTGTAAGTAGAACTGTAAAACGTGTCATACCCTGCACAATGGAATGTTCAGGTGTACATTGCATCTTCTTTGAGGGGTATAAAAATGCACTGTTTTCCAAATTTGTGATTCTCTTAGTTAGTCCAGGTCTGTTACCCTTTATTATGGTTTGCTGGTTTAGAATTTGAGTGAGGGACCTGTTTCTTTGTCAGGTGTAGTGCATTCCCCTGGTACTGTCAAAATACTACAGAACTTGAGAGATAGTGATACTACTCATGAAGAATCCTCTAAAAGTGCTAATACACTGTTCTTAAAACCTCATGAAAAGCAAGGACCTAAATTTATTTCTTAAGAATTAGAGAATATGGTGCAGTTTTCTAATAAATGAAATAAATATATATAAATGTTTGGTTTTAATCATTTTAGGGACAGTTCTTTCATTGTTTTTGTCAGCTGATGGGCTTTGCTTATAAAGACTGGTTTTTAATATTCTACTTTATTAACTTTGTAACTGTGACCTCATTTACTGCTGATCCCTATTAATTGAAACATTTTAGGGATTAGTTAGCTCGTGTGCCTATGCATAACTCACTTGACAGTTGTCTGGACTCTGTTATTGTTGTACTTCAGTCCTTAAGCTTTGCAGTAGATTCCTAGTGACAGTGCATCTTCTCATGGCAATTTCTTAATCCACAAAGACTGAAAACTGGATCAAGAGCAGAAAGTTCAGTGTATTTCTGAGCTAGAGGATAGATACCTGTCACTGTTGCTCTCAATAAAAAAAAGGCTATCTAATCAGTTCTTTTAGAAGTTAATTCTTGATGTCTGATAACTTTCAAGATGCAGTCCCATTGATACTGACAGTTTAATAATACAATTGAAATATGTATTACCATAGTTCGCTTTAAAGAGGTAACTGCTCAGATATCAATTAATCAATTAAACAAAGATGGTTTAGATATCTTTTTTCCAAGGGCTGTGTACCACCATGATCTTAAGTGAGGTGAGTTGTCCTTCTGGGCTTGGGTTTTTTGTGATGTAAGTCTGTTTTCACCTTTACTAAATTATGTTTCACATTTTCCAGTTACAATGCCATCAAAGCTTACAAGAAGGAGGGGAAGATGGAAAGTCTCAGTGCAAGCGAACACCTAGTGTCAGCTGCAGAGGCTGGTGAGTTAAATGCAAAGAAGATTAATGTTCACTTCTAGCCTTTCCATATGCTGCTACCTGCCTTTCTGTGTCAGCGCAGCTTTTTCTTACAGGTGGCAAGTGTAAGTCTTCCAGCCCAAATGCAATCACTTATTGCATGTAAATAAAGAAATGATGTCTTGCACGAATAGATGGATCACTATGGTCCTTCAGTTTTGCTCAGAATTAGCAGCTGTCAAAATGTCTTTTGTCCTTGTTTTCATTGTGTATAAGCATTTTCCATATTCGGTACTATATTGGGTCCCAAAATACAGCTATAGAAATATGCTGCTATCAGATTGTTAACTTCTTAAATGTTTAACATTTGGTCCAGGAAAGGAGAGGCCTATTGAATCATAGATGGTTTGAGTTGGAAGGGACCTTAAAAATAAACTACTTCCAACCCCCTATAATGGGCAGGGTCACCTTTCACTAGAGCAGGTTTATCAAAGCCCCATCCAGCCTGGCTTTGCACATTTCCAAAGATGGGGCATCCACAACTTCTCTGGGCAACCTGTGCAAGTGCATCACCACCCTCACAGTAAAGAATTTCTGCCTAATATCTAATCTAAACCTACTGTCCTTCAGTTTGAAGCCATCCACCCTTGTCCTGTCACTACATGCTCTTGTAAAAAGACCCTCTCCAGCTTTCTTTGGCTTCCTTCAGGTACTGGAAGGCTGCAGTTAGGTCACCCCAAAGCCTTCTCTTTTCCAGGCTGAACAAACCCAGTTCTCTCCAACTTTCCTCATAGGAAGGGTGCCCCAACAGAGGTTGCCCTCCAGTCAGCTTTGTGACCTCCTCTGGGCTTGCTCCAACAGGTCAATGTCCTTCCTGTGCTTAGGACTCCAGAGCTGAACTCGGCACTCCAGGTGGGATCTGAGCAGAGCAGAGGGGCAGAATCCCATTCCCCAGCCTTGACCGATACTGGGGCTTGCCCCGACCCAGGTGCAGCACCAGCATTTGGTCTCATTAAACCTCATGAGATTCCCATGGGGCCAGTTCTCAGGCTTGCCCAGGTCCCTCTGGATGGGGCACCCTTCAGGGTGTGTCACGCACCCCACTCAGCTTAGTGTCATCTCTGAATTTGCTGAGGGTGCACTCAATCCCTTTGTCTATGTTAGTAGTGAAGATACTAAATAACACTGGTCCCAATCAAGTTAGTAGAATAAGTGAATTGGTCATTGGTCTTTGAAAATCTTTTTCTATGGTCTTTCTTTCTTGGAAACTGAATATCTGAAATAAAATTACTTTTATCGACATGACTTTTAACATGTTGTTTCTGAAATACGTTCTTTTAAATGCTTCTGTGTTTTAGTTAGTCTAGGCAATTTTGAAGACTTTTTATTAGGATTTTGAAGCATCCATTGAATGAAATATAAGGCATATTGTGTGACATGAAAAATAATAATGGGTTCTTTTACAACAGTATTTTCAATAACCTGTAAAGCTGTAACAGGTTGCTTCTATTAACCTGTCAATATGAATAAGCAGGTTTCTCATCATTGAGGTATCCATTAAACTTTGAATGATTGTATACCGAGGAATAACTCAGATAAGCAATAGTATATTAAGAAATCACTTACATTTCCTATATACTACAGATCATACTACTAACTGTGAAATGCAAAAAAGGGGGTGTACTAGGAATATGTAAAAATGTATGTGCTCTGCAAAAGTACCCCCAGCCAGCAGGAATAGATTGAACTTGATTGCAAGCTTTGAAAGGAGAGAGAGGGAACAATGGAGGGCATAAACTTTACCTGTTTCAGGTAATAGGAGTACTGCTGTAGGATAAGTAGTTTTGTCATGACTGGGCTGAACAAACTGGGACAAGCTTTGGGGTTGGCATAACACTCAGTCTGACTTCTGCCTGTTCTCAGGAGCCATGACTCTCTGTATTACAAACCCAATATGGGTAACGAAGACTCGACTTGTGCTGCAGTACAACGCTGGCGTTGATCCATCCAAGCGGCAGTACAAAGGAATGGTTGATGCTCTTATAAAGATATGCAAGACAGAGGGCATACGTGGCTTATATAAGGTAATCAAATTTAAGTAAAATTCCAGGATTGGCTGGCACCACTCAGTAGTATGGTGACACTTCGGAATATTTGTCTACTAAAAAAATTTTTTTGTACTTTAATTCTGTGAGTCTTTCCCACTGAAGAACTGCAGCAAAAAGGCTTAATCAGAAGAAAAGCCATTATACTGTCAAAATACAGGAAATCCTGGAGAATACAGTGTAAGCTTTATGACTAAACCGTCTTCTGTTGCGTGATAGGAGAGTAAACTATAAACTGCTTTGTAATTTTTTTGAGTCTTCCTATAATTAGAATTTGGATAAGCAGTGCAGCAATAACATAATCTATCTTGCTGATAGTACTTTCTTCCATTTTATCCCTTATCTCTCTTTCTGAGATCTTGTGGAAGATAACATGACTAAAGTACATGCTAATTTTTTCTTCCAGAATGGATAGTTTCACAACTGCTTATTTGCCTTCTGGTTATTGATGTCTGTAATCTGTCAGATCTAGATACATTAAATTTGCAGATTCTAAATATGGTCTGCATACGTGTGGGTTTTTTATTCCCTTTAGTTTAGGGAAACAGATGGCAACTGGATTTGGACTTTTTCCTCCTCCTTCCTTCAGGTCGTGACATCAAGATTCATTCATTCGTCCTGGAAGTTGTGGAGAAACCTATTTTAGTTCAGTCTGGCTCTTCTCCTGCAAGTAATGCTGTTGAATCATAGAATCATAGAACAGCTTGGGTTGCAAGGGACCTTAAAGATCATCTAGTTCCAAACCCTGTGCCACGGGCCCGGACACCTTTCACTAGACCAGGCTGCTCAGAGCCCCATCCAACCTGGCCTTGAACACCACCAGGGATGGCAAACAAGACCACTATCTCTTAGGAATTGTCCTGATTACTGAACATTAGCTTCTTTTCTTTTCAGTGAAAAATAAATCTTTCCTATGCTGTAAGAATCGTGTGCTTCATGGCAGTGAATACCAATTTCTAACACCAGGAACAAGGCATTTACTTATTCCTAGATTGAAATTGTCAGGATTTCCAATTTGCCTGCCTGGATGTCTGCCCTGTTCCATGTAGATAAGTTCTCATTTCTTGGATCTGTTAGGTTTTAAGATTTCCTTCCACTCTTCTTTTCAGATTATTCATGCACGTAGCATGTGTTGCCTTTGGCACTAGACACTTCTTTGTAGTGTTAATCTCCAAGTGAGGAACTAAACCAGCTACTTCCTTTGAAAGAGCAAATTACTTACTTAAATCTGCAAAGAAGGTGACCTAGATAGGTCCTGAATGACCTACATAGGTATGCACACTGAGCAACTTCCATTTGACGTAAGGACTCTCTCAACCTTGTCTATACTGGGGAAAAAGGCATCTCTTCAGGTGGCTCTTTGACTTGTACATACTCTACCCTTCCTCCATTTTCAGTGTTTGGGGGAGTTTTTATTTTTCTTGCTCTGTTTGAAATTGAACAGCTAAAGTTTTGTTAATTGCCCTGAGTCGCAGGAATTGTAGTGCACACAAGTGTCTTCTTTTTCCTCATAATCTTCATTTCAGATAGCATTCCTTAATAGTACATAAGGAAATCTCAGATAGTACCACCACTAATGGGATAGGAAATCTGGAAGGAGTTTCTGTTTGAGGTTAGTCTTCTAAAGAATGGTATTTCTGTCCAAGCAATTCAGTATTGCTCTTTATTGCACAGATACTGCTCTGATTTTAGCAAATCCTTTCAGTCCTTTGAGGCACAAGACTAGTAACGTCAGGATACACCAATCTTTCTAGCAGGGATCAAAGCTGTCTTTATTAGCTCTGCGAGGTATTGATTGTTCATCAAACCGTAGTTCATCTGAATCTGGGTTCCTCAGTAAGTTGTACCTCTTGAACTTGGCCTGGCTTTGAACAGACAGGCGTCTTCCCTTCGCTTGTTATCCCAGTAATCATCCAGTCAGTGATCTTCTGCACTCTCCATCCATGAAGCTTTGTCTTTTGGCCTCCATTTCCCAGATGACTGGGGACAGAGCTGCTCTGCTGCGCGTGAGGCTGAGTTAGAAAACAGCCTGGGGTTATGTACTTTGAATGCACCTGTGGATCTGTTGGAGATCTGAGCTCTAAAAATTACTTCGCCATAAAGTTGAATGTCATGCAACCATCTTCATCTTAAGAGTGCTATGTTCTCAAGCATAAGGCAGGACTTCGCAAAAATATTTGCAAATATTTTACAAACACTGTAAAATATTTGCAAGATTGTAGGAGTTGCCACTTTTAGGAAAACAGAAAACATCTCTTAGCTCTTGAGAAACTGTTAGAGGTATAGTCTAGAATGACTGACTACTAAAACATCAATCAAGAATGCAACATTCTTCCTGGCTTCAATACTTCTGTATGTGCATTTTTTATTCTCTTTTAGCAATGATGTAGAAGCAGCAATTGGAAATAGAGCGGTGCTTAATAGGCAACAGTAAAATACACAGAAAGTGTAGAAAATATAAGGAGATGAGAGTAAAACCCAGGTTCATGAAGACTGAGAATAATGATGTAGCGTGCTAACAACAGCAAAAGTCACAGCAGTAATGTGTGCTCATTACCATGTGAAATATATTTGGACACTTCCGTGTTGTTATTTCACTTTTGGTAGGCAAGATTCCATGCTCTGAGGGTAAAGTACTTTTTCTGGTCCTTTAATGGCTAAGGCACTTAGCTCTCTTTATTTTCCTATGCTTTTGTTTATGTTATTTTTATTCTTGCAAATAGGAAGCTTGTAAGCTTTCTGTATCTTTGTACTTGTACACAGCAAAATCCATTGAGATTTGGCCGCCTTGATTTTAACTTTAGTTGCAGGTTCTACATAGAGACACAAGCATAAGAAACTTTCACATGAAAGATGGTATCACTTTTCACCATGCAGGAATCAAGATGCATAGGCTGCTAATGGCACACTTTCTGCACAAGTTGTCAGAGCGGGGCAGTCTGGTACTACAGGTCCTTGGCACACTGAGCGCCCAAATGAAGGCAGCACTAAACAGATTGCAAGGGGTATTGCTGCATTCTTTTGAAACAAACAGCAGAGGCTGCTCTGGCTGGAGTGCTGTCAAACACTTCAGGCTGTGATGTGAGTACCACAGCACCAAATGGTTCCCTTCTTCACTAAGAACAGGCTTTCCACAGTATACGTTTGCCTGTGTTTCTTTTTATTGTGATGAGTGTGCTTTGAAAGACTAACCAGCAGGACATTTTCCTCCTATTCTGGATTTTCACCACTTACAACTCTTTAAGCAAACTTGAAAATGCTGTTTTTACTCCTACTGTCTGCTGCTCAGAATCATATGCTTTACCAATTTAATTTCTAATTTCGAATCCTCCGAAAGAGAATTCAAACAGGATTTCTTTGAGAAACCATTCATCTTGTCAAGCCGTCATGGCAAAAATCTTCTAAAGATATATTCTGACTATTAAAATTAAAAATAACATGAAATATATGAAGTGAAATTATTTTTAAACTGATCTTTATAGTCATAGATCAAAAATAAATATAAAATTCTATCAAATTTTGTGGCAAGAAATAATTTTGTATTAAATTATTCTATGAATAAGAAATTAGAATATGGGTATGTTTCAAAAACTTGCTCAGCCAAGATATTTTAGTGCTGTGAAGAAATCGGTTTTGCTTTGAAACATTTTTCCAAAAGAATACATTGTTTTCTATGATAAATAGAAGCCTGGGTCAGCTCTTATTTTACTGAGGTATGTTGGCTGACAGTTGCTTCACTCCCTTCTTGCATTTTTTAGTATTGGCCCAACATTAAAAGTCCCTCAGTCTTTGGAAGCTTTTCTCATCAGCATAAGACTTAAAGCGTGCTGGTACTTTATCAACAGTAGATGTTTTAGGACTCTTGGGTGCAAGTTATCCAAATCTTCTGGCTTAAGTGTAAGAGTTTAGCACTCTCAAAAGTTGCTTTGTATTCTTCTTTTGTTGGTAGGGAAAGTATTACCTCATTCTCCTATGGCATAAATACATCATTCTAATTCTTTCCAAGCAGAGAACAATTACTTCCACTATCTTTTAATGGTTTTACTGTCTGATCACAGGCAAATATTTGTGAAGATCTTCCCTACTATCACTGTCCATAAGTTTCATATTGTTCCTTGTTCTACTGACGCAGATCATTTTTTCCTTTGTATTTTTTCATAATTTTGTTTTTCTCTGCTCTTTCTGTTTTTATATTACTTTTATTTTCTTCTCTTATCCAGGGTTTCTGAAAACCAAAGTTGTCCTTTTCCTTCTCTTGGGGCCCTTTGGCTTCAAGTTTCACTTACTGCTCACAGCTGACAAAAAACAGATACGTAGTTTAATTCCACTTGTTCTCATTTGGGGAACTGTCTTTTCTGGGACTTTCACTAGCCCAAATGCATTTCATCAGTTCATGGTCACTGATGGTGAGTTCATGACCATTATTTCCTACTATGAGAAGAAAATTACCCTCATTTATCAAAGACATTCTAAAAAATAATTTCCTGAATGATTGAAATACTTAAGAAATCTTTATATAGCATGCAGAAAGCTCATCCCTGAAGTGGTATTTTGTGTATTATCTGTGCAATTTTTATTCTGCTGTAGTTTTGGTTGTTGGGTTTTTTTCTGCAATTTAATCATTTTGTCTGGTCAACACTATTTCAGTGGACTCCTACTGGGATCCCTTCTCTTTTTCTCCTTCTCCAGGCTTTTAATAGTATAGTGAAAAGTCTTTATTCAACATTTTGGCCTTCCATTTTAGTCTTACACAGAGTTTAGCATCTGGACACATGTTTTATTTCCTTTTTCTTGCCTGAATGGATCATAGGAAATAAATGATAAAACTGTTCAATAACAGTGGGTGTTTTTTTAAACTTTGGTTCTTTGAGTTCTTTTAACCACATTTTAATCAGTAACTCCTTTATAATTGTCTCTTTGCAACAGTTGGCAGCAACTTTTTGAGTCTCTTTCTGGCCAAGATGTATTTTGTATTTCGTCAGTGTAAGTGAACAACTCTTCAGAAAGAGAATTAGTGTTTTTCAGAACCCATGCAGCTGACAGCTCATTTTAATGGAGCTAGTGCTGCTCCTGAGGGAGCTTCCACCTTCTCTTTCTTGTGGAGACACTTCAGAAAATACTTGTTTTCTCCCTACATTTCAACTTTTTTGAAACAAAAGGTTGACATATATTTTCATGTGTTTGTGCGTGTAAGAAAGACAGTGCTGGAACAGCTTGCTCTCTTCTCCCATGAGGGCAGGGTTTAGTGGTGGACGTAGCAGTGTTAGGTTTATGGTTGGAATTGATAATCTTAAAGGTCTTTTCCAACCTGAATGATTCTATGATTCTATATAGACACAGACATTTTTAATATAGAAATATATATATATCATAGATACACATTTATATAGAGACACACACATGCAAAGACGTACATATCTATTTCCAGAGCTTGATCACAGTAATTTTTTGTACCTCTACTCCTGATGGCCCTTCTCACTGAAATGCCAGCATCTGTCATTGCCTTACCAGTCCCAGGTGGGAACCTCAACCCCTTAGTGCCAGTCTCTGGAAAGGGGCAGGCAGTGAGCAGCACTTGTGCGAGATCACAGCTTGATGTGTGTTCCTGCAGTCCTGATCCGTGTTAACAGCTTGTGCTCTGTGAGGTGGAGCCACGTGGGGCCACTTGTTTTATCTCGGTGACTCAGTAGGTGACTTTAGGCTGTATGTTATTTGAGAAAAGTAGCATTTATTACGTGTTTTTGTGATGCCTGCCCTTAAGAATGCCAGCACAGAATTGGCTCTGACTGCAACAGCAACAGCAGGCATAGTTTGTACATTAAGGGAGGACAAATGTATGTGTGTAAGCTGTGCTCTCCTGAGTTGTTTAGGTTGTGTGCATTACCCTTTAACCTTGTTTTATTCTTTTTTTTAGGGATTTGTGCCTGGTCTATTTGGAACTTCACATGGAGCACTTCAGTTCATGGCATATGAGGATTTGAAAGAGAGATACAACAAGTACAGAAACAGAGTATCAGATACAAAATTGGTATGGTGCTTGAGAATAAAAGTGTATTGTGGCATGTGAATGAATAGAAATTGATGCAATTTATCTAGGTTATACAGCAGCCAAATGTATAAAGTATTAATTGGAATGTAGAATACATAGAAGGAAATACTACTTTCTCACTTTTTAGGAACAAGCAACTTTTTTCCACTGTTTTTGAAAACCAACTTCTTATTTTGTCAAGTGTTTTGAGAATTTTAGAGGGAACAGTGGGTTTTTCTCTTACTTTGTGGAACCACAGGTGGTGGTATTAAACCCTGGGAAACTGATCAAGGTCTAAGTTTGGCAAAGGTAGGTACTTGTGGAAGAAGTGTTTCTCTTGATGGGAATGAGAAGGCACAACACGTTTTACAATCAATTACTTGTAGCCCTGCATGTAGTAAACATTGCCGTTTCTTTTAATGTGTTGTCTTATAAGGGGAAAAGTCTAGAGTATTGTTCAGTTGAACATTTAAAAATCAAATAAGAATTTGGGAAATCGACTAATTTAAACCATACTTAAGGCAAGCCTGGAAATTCCTGTTGCTTTTAGAACACTGTGGAGTACATCATGATGGCAGCTGTATCCAAGATATTTGCTGTGTCAGCAACATATCCCTATCAAGTTGTGCGAGCTCGTCTTCAGGATCAGCATAACACGTATTCCGGTGTGTTTGATGTGATCCACAGGACATGGAGGTAGGCATGCAAAATTAGAAGCTTACATCTTGGAAGTTGAGCTTTACAGAATCAGAACTATATTTACTGGCTTCTGTGCTGACTTGCAGAACCAGCATAGTTCAGAGCAAACAAAATATTAGCTATACAAAGTCATTTTGTGCAAGGTGCCACCAACACCAGTAAGCTGAGGACAAAGGAGGAGATAGGAGAGGGTCAATGCCCCCCTACAGGTTTCTCTTGTTTATTCTGTCTCCCTTCTCTCCCCCAGGAAATTTCACTTACAGGCTAAAAAAATAACATTGACTTGGCAGGTTTGGGGCCTTCTTAAACAAGGAAGTCTCACTTGAACTTCTTTAGCTTATCACATTGGACAGCAGCGCTGTGCTGCTGGGAGTTGTGCCTTGTCCAAACGCCTGGCAAGGTGAAGTGAGCTAGCCAGAGCTGATTATACTGATGTCCCTGGGTTACCCTGGGGCCTGACTGCATTTTTAGTCTAGTCCCAGCTTCCTGTAGGACCTTTAGAGACCTGTGACCTCACACCTATTCATACCTTCCCACAAACCTTGTTCCCTCAGCTGCACGGTGCCCGTGAGTTTTCACACAGACCTGTGTAGTTACTGAGGTTGGCCACCTCTGCACGTGCATCCCGTACTCCCCTTGCTTTGGGCAGTGCCTCTGGGTCGCAGCATCTTGCTGGAGAGATGTGAATGGAGTCCTGGGCTATGAACAGGTGCCAGCTGAATGAGTGACTGAGGCTGTGTTGTTCCAGGAGCAGCCCTGGCTCAGAGGCCCTACGACCATTGCAACTGAAGGCAATTCAGAGCAAAAACAGCTCTGATGTCTCAGTGCTGTGCCCTTCGGTGCTGCAGTCTGCAGGACGGCTTATTAGTTCTGAAAAATTGTAATACACCTATTCTGGGGCCACTACTGTGCTCATGATGAAACAATTCGTCTTAGGGAGGGTAGGGTAAACCACACCCAAGCACTTTCCAGGATCTGTGTTACCTGTACGCATCATTCCAGGTGTCCTAGGCCTCTGGGAAGCCTGAAAATAGGGAGCTGAGATCACATGTCTCTGAAACTTTTTAACAGCCCTGGCATGAACACTGATTCAAGTTGGGACAAGTTAGATTCTTGTTTATTTGCCAGTAGAATCAAAATTCTAGAGGGGGTGCTTATATTTTCAAAAAATGAATGCTGACTTTCCTTAGTTGTGTTGACTCTCAGCTCACTTGCTCTTCCGTGACCCAAAACCATAAAGCCTTTCAGCCCTGCTGGCTTCAGTGAGATTAAATATATAAGTGCTTTTTTGGAACAGGCTGCAGAAATTTTAAATTAGTTTCGCCAGTTCTTGTAGCATGAAGATAGTAAATTGCCTTCTACTTAGATAATATGAAAAAAACCACCCAAACCCTAGGCTAAATAACTGATCTACATAATACTATTACATGTTCAGAAGAAAAAATGATGGGTTAATATTTGATACACTTTAACACACTTTAAACACGTCTGAAATTGTTATTTCTAACCTGAAGTACCTCTCTCAATGGAAGCGAGAACAAAAATGCCAAGCTTTATGTCTGATTTTTTTCTATTAAAAGACATTAATTAAAACCAAATGGTTTTTTTGTTTTTAAAGGAAAGAAGGTATTCATGGATTTTACAAAGGAATTATACCTAATGTGATCAGAGTGACTCCTGCCTGCTGTATTACCTTTGTTGTTTATGAAAATGTGTCTGGCTTTTTACTTGGTTTTAGGAAAGAAAATAATTAAATGTACGAACTTGTGTTCATCAGGAATCTATCCTTATTTTTTATATTTATGATCTGGGAGAAATATAATTCAGCAGTCTTTTTTGACACTGTGAATTGATCTGGCATTTTGAGGAAAGAATGTAGATACAGTAAAGCCTGCCAACATCTCTCCTGTTGAACGTTCCTGCGTTGCTGCCTTCCTCTCTGAATCAGCTGTGTCTGCTTGAAACAAATGTCTGCAACTGTGAAATAATAGTGTTGTGACTGGGTGAAGGCAGCTGCACAGCAATTCCATTCATCCTGGCCTGCCTGGAATAACCGACCGAGCACTTTCAACAAGGCTCAAGATAACAGTTGGTCAGATTCTACTTCTGCACAAGTGGAAAACTTCATATGAAAGCTACTTGAGAGCCTGTCAAAACTCTTAAATCTCTGTCTGAGTCTCATTAAAACAAGGAATGTCTTCTGAATCCACCTCTGTGTTATTAATCAGATTTTAGGATATGGAATGCTCTGGCTTCCATTGCTCATCCAACACAAAATGCTGCCTCAGTGGGGTGCAATTTGGAAACTGAAATTGTTTTTTTTAAAACAGCTGTCCATCCTTGGGTTTAAATAATTGCCAATCAGATGAAACCCAGTTCTTGTCATACTAGGACAGACTTGCATTGTGGTTTTTTATTTGGTTTTATCACCAGACCAAAGTGTATTTTGTGTGCACTGCTGGCCACTTAATTCATTTTCTCTCTCTTCCATTCTTTCTCCATCTCTCTGTGCCAGAGTCTGTCTCAATTACTGACACGTCTGACCCAACATTACTAAGTAAATGCGTATCTGAAAGTTGTCTTACATTTTAAAAATTAGGATTTTTTCTAGTAATCCCATAGTGATGGAGTTATCAAACCACTAATAACAAATATGACCTCACTTACTTTCAAAAATATTCTCTGGAAAAAAAAGTCTGTAAGTAGCCTAAAAAATCATGTGCACAGGACTTTCTTTAAAAAAACAGAATGATACATTAATGTCATCTGATTTGCTTTAAGAGAAAGATTGTTGAGAATATATTGATTGCTAACTTAGTGATAAACTAAATTACTGTACATCTCAGTAAATTAGTATAATAATGATGGGGTTTTGCATGCCAATAATTGCCATCAGGGATATCTTTTAGAGGTCTGGGTTTGGTGGTTTGGGATTTTTTTTAGTTCTTTAAGAAAATACCTTACTGACCCTAACATCTGCCTTCTGCTGTTAGTAAGAAGATACTAAGAAGTATCTAGAAAGTATCATTTAACCAAGAAGTAAATTAGCAAAGACTATTCAACAGGTAGGGGGAAATAATCCTGAATAATCACTTAGAGAAGTTTCCTGTTTACCAACCTAACCTAAAGCAGAATAATTTTTAATAAAAGTTTAACAGATTAGGGAATTGATTTCAGTTTTAAGTTAAAACCTGGAAAGCTACCAAAACTATGCAGTATTTTGAATCTTAACTCGGTGATCCACTTCCATGGTTTTGTAAATACTGTTGACACATCAGACATTTTGTGTATAACTAAGTTTATTAATAATTTGCACTTTCTCTTCCACAATCCCATCCCCTCTATTGATACAGTTGATAATCTCATCTGAAGTAATAATAATCTCAGCCATTATGGCTGACTTTGGTTTTTGTTACGGAGGGTTCTGTGTATACTTAGCTGAAGAGAAATTTCCTGGAGGTTTACCGTGCAAATTAATATGTATATCCATAACAACTACTAACTTCTGCCTTTGGAGGGTGCTTACTTGGGTTTGTGTGTTTTCTAGTACACAGAATGAATTTAATGGAACACTGAGTTAACTCTGACACCCAGGGTCTAAAATAAATTATGAAGACATGTGAAAATGTCATAAAGAAGAGAAGCCATGCAGGTACTACCCTGGATTAGTGTACTCTGGGCCCTGAACAGCTTGCTGATGCTTCAGGGTAAATGCAAAGACAGGCTGCAAGCATGTGCACAATCACTTACTGTATGTTAACTGACTTTCTGTAAATTCACACCACAGCTCAGCTCATAGTGACTTGTTTGTGTTCAGATACCTTAAAACCCATCGTGCAAGCCAGTGAAAACAGCACAGTTCTTCAGAGACAAAGTCCCAGCTGTGTACCTTGCTGGCTTGCAGCAGATCTCACACGCAAGCTGGCAGTCGGGCAAGGCCCAGTGCTGCCCTGGCTGCAGGTGTGCTCCTCCGGCTCCCCCAGCAACAGCTACGGGCAAGAGCCACCAGTCTGAGGAGACTGGGGGAGATCTTACAGCCTGCTCAGGAAAGAAGATGAGATTTAATCCTAAATAGCTGAAATAAATTCATTATCTCATATTTAATGGATTTTTTCCTTTTAATTTCTGGGAAGAGTGTAGATTTCTGCATGTTGTACATGCTTTTCTTGGGCTTTTTATTTCATTAATGAAAATTTGATTTTGTAATACAAACATGACTATTGTTTCTCTTTAGAATGTGTACAATTTTTTAAAATACTTGAATGTATCACTTGTATTGTTTGGAAGAAAATATTTTAAACACTGATGGTCTGCTGGCATGATAGGTGTTGTCACTTGTCAAACAGCTGTGACATCCTTGTTTCACTTTACCAGTACACTTCTTGAAAGCCTAAGCATTTCAACCTGCCTTACTTCTGTATCTTCTAAACTATTTAATATATCCAGCTTTTACTCAATACCAAAGTGATTCTATATATCTGAAAGGCTAGATCAAGGATAATTATTTTATTGAAGCAATGAAATTAAGTTTTGTAACTGTAAAATTATTTAGTGTCTGCATCCTAGTAGTGGAGATCAGTCACAGATGTTACACTGAAATCCAGTCTATCAAGAAGCGAGAGAGAGAAGGAGAGCTTAGATAGTCTGGTTTTGCTTAGTTATTCAGAATGAGGTATTTAATGCTTACCACAGTGTCTAGGTCACAGTTAAGTCACCAGGAGTTTTTGGAGAGACAAGACTGTCACAGCAGAGCGTCCTTTTCCGCAGTCAGGTTTACAGGAGTCAATCTTATGTATGTTTTCTGAAGGCTAAAGCCAAGACCTGAATTTACTTTCTTAGAACTTTATAAAGTCTTCTAAAAAAATTGTGTATCGTAACACCATGTAAAATACCTTAATCAGATTAATGATCAATAAAATTGCCTGGATTTTTTTTGTAAAAGGTCTTATTTATTTGATACAAAAAGTTATGGTTAATTCTTTAAAACAGTGGTGGTATTACATCAAACAAGGAACTTAAAAACTACACAAACTTGGTTTTGATACTTATATTGTAAAATGATTATTATAAAAAGCCTCTGCAATGTGCAAAACAAGACAAAGGCTACAGATGCAAGGCTTTGGTGCCTTTCAGTCCAGTACTTGCATCCAACTCTATTGAAATAAATTCTGAAGAAAGTAGTACAAAATTTAAAAAAAAAAATTATAAAACAGGAGAGGAAGTTATTTTGGCAGTTCTTCAATGATGATTCGGGAGACTGAATTCCATCCAGTGGAAGCATCTCCCCGTGGATAATCTGAGCAAGTCCCAACCCAGATGGCAATATCCACCAAGCCGGCACCGATCCCTTCACACAGACCCTCCACTGGTTAAAGACAAAAATCAGGTTACCTCAGCAGACACAATCCCTTTGTATTTCACAACCGAAGGTGGACACAAGTACTTAAGAACAACAGTTTGTTGCAAGCTTGTGCTATTTAGTTAAGCAGCAATTTCAAGTAAAAACTATAGCGTAGAGATATGGCAACATCAGTTACAGTCATGCAGTGCCTCTGTGCTGCTGCTTGACACTTGTTGCAGTACCTGAAGCAGATCACAATCCACAGGATGGCTAAATGGGAGATACACCTGCTGCTTTCAATACCCAAATTTGCGAGCTGGGAGCCGGGATATGACTTCATACCCTTCCAGTCATCATTTTAGCAGTAATGGGAGGGGGATGGGGTGCAGCTATACCTGGCTACCACAGCTAAGCCCCGTAAACGTGGTTGCCACCCTGTAAGCTTTTCCACTCTTAAGTGCTGCTTCATTATAAAGTTCCACTCCTGTTGCCCCACTATCACCACTAGCTGGAGGCGGGTTAATGAAGACCAGCCAGCTCTACCCCTTCAATGAAAAAATGCTGTGATAGCTCTAGACATTAGATTCCATGCAGTACAGGGAGGAAAACAGAGAAGGCACAGACTTGACTTAGTTCCCTTTTCCTAGTGTGACATCCTTTTATGTTGAATGACTTCACTAATTTGCTTTTGCTTAGCAAATGAGTAATTGTTCCTAGATACTTCATTTTGAAGTTACTTTTGTGCCCCACCTGAAATGAGAGTAGAAATTGCAGGAGGAGTAAGTCTCGTTCTGTGCACAGATAATGTGCAAACAGTATTTTAAGCCAGGATGACACTCTCTACTTGGCAGTAAGGCAGTTTCTCCAGAGGCTAATACCATGCAAAATGTCTCTGTATTCATATTGTACCAGAGATCAGTAGGACTGTCTGGCTGGAAATCTCTTCCATTTCTAATTCACTGGAAATAAGTACTATGAAAAATACCACAGCAAGAAAGTACCGCTTAATAAATAGTTACAATACTGTTACTATTGATAGTCAACTCTGAGGCAGCAGAGTAAGAGTAGGAAGTGTTAGCTGGCCGCTCTTCTGCCTCTTCCTTGAGTCCTCTGACTTTGTGAGGCCGATGGCACTCTGGTTACTGCTACTGCCTTCTACTCCATCTCTGCTCACACGGTCTCGGCACACATACCTGAAGAAGTTCGGTGTATATTAATCGTAGAATTCAGCTCCGGGCTTCCTTGATCTAAGTAGATTATGGCTTCAATAGGGAGTGGGCCAGCACACTCTGCTCCATTAAAGGTGAAGTACCAGCGCTGGCAGCAGGCGTTCCTGCATTTGAGCCGAAGTGACCCACTGAAGAGCACGCGCAGAGCGCTGTTAGAGCGCATCTTTGTAAAGGTACATTCCTAAGAGGAGACAGAAATGCAGAGGTACAAACCTCTGGGTTTGAACCTATTTATTTTCTGTATATTTAGGACATGTATTTAGGAATATGTTCATTTCTAAATGTTTTGGCTATTCTCTTTAGTACCCTCTGGGGAACAAAAATTTAAAAAATTAGAGCCTGGCAAATGTCGTATGGTGCAACGCTGCAAATCAGAACAGCACTTCCTAGATGGTAATGGAGAAAGGGATTATGGAAATTCTTAACTTTATTTAGGTAACACCTGCTCTTAAGCAGGCAGCCTAGTTACCACTGGGATTTATGTAAAGGGGTATGAGCTGTCTGAAAGCTGCGCTCAAGCCACAGAATCACACAATCGTTAGGGTTGGAAGGGACTCTGAAGATCATGTAGTTCAACCCCCAAGTCCTTTCATGAGAGGACAGTACAGTTTGTGTCTCTGCTACCAGAAATCCTGGACTTGATAATTATCACAAGATTTCTGAGAGGCTTATACCCTGATAAAAGCTCCACAACTGAAAAATAAATATTTTCAGGTTTTTAAGTGGTTGTTATTCTGTCTTCAAAATGCCAGATATCATGGTGGGGAAAGAAAAAAAAAAGCAAAAAAAGCCAGAGACAGTTCTGCAAGTACAAGGCAGTGAGAAAAGTCTGCTGAAAAAGTTGATTCTCCCTCTAGCCACAGCACAGCAATTAAATTGATCTGGGCTTTGCTTCATAGCTGGGATTGAACAGAGATTTTTTTTAGGCTTGCACCAATGTGTCTGAAAGTTTTACAGCCAGGCCTGCAGTGGAGAACAGACAGTATAGCTCAGTCTGGGTTACATTGACAATTCTGCTCCTGAGCAATGCTGATCCTTTGCAGTAGCATTCTGCAACTGAGTTTCAGTGCACAACCATTTTGAAGCAAGAGTTGTAAAGATAGGTACAATTAAGAGATTAAAGATACATATCCCTCCTTAGGATTGAAATGGTAAAAGCCTTGCCCTGTTTTGGGTAAGCTGGAGGTATTTTTTTTGGTAGTGTGACTTTCAGCCTTACACAGATCTTGTCTTGCGAATGTGCTCCTACACCAGCCACGTAATTCTTCTGAAACCCTATTCCAGAAATGGAAAGGGCACATGGCTGAAAGAGAGCTGAGATGCAGAAAAAGGCTCCAACAGGACATCTGTATGGTTGGTGCTGCTCAGCTCACAGTGGCACACCTAGAGCCTGCTGTGGTTGTGAAGGGCGTCCCGGGTAAAGCTACAACTTACCGCGATCTTCCCAAGGTCGATGCCGTAATTAAGCGCGCTCCACGAACACTGCTTGAAGTTGGGTGTCCAGGACTCCTCGATACTTTCACGCATGCACTCGCCCTTCTCCCCTTTCAGCCCATCCCGTCCCGGGATCCCAGGTGTCCCAGGGATCCCGTTGGCTCCTGGGTTTCCATCCCGTCCAGGAACGCCACTGGGGCCTTGTAAGCACATACCATTATACTGAAACACAGAACAGATCTTGCTGCTTCCATCCCTGGACTCTGAGGCTAACCAAGTCAAACACAAACGAACAACAACAAAGCACAAAACCCCTGCTGTGCTGTAAGTTAATGGGCTTTTTCTGCATTACCAAGAAAATGGTTCTACAGAAGGAAAAAAAAAAAGGAAAAATAAATTTTCAAAGATAAGGAGTGACAGCAGAATTTGCTGTAAAATAAGGTGCCATTTTTTAATGAAAAGATATAGAAATCGTAGAATTAAAAGTTTACCTAGTCCAAGAATTAGAACCTGTTGGAAAACCTCAGAAGAGTCAAAACATTTCAATACAGAAACAAAAAAAGAAGTCACATGTTAATAGTTACTTTCTCCTAACGCACCATTACTTGTATAATCGTCTCTGCTAAAAGGTTTTCATTATTATTTTTCCTTTTTTTTGAAAGTAAAGACAATTTTCTATTTCATAGAGAGCAGACACTAATGTTGGGTTTGTTGCTGCTCCTCTGAGACAGAACTACGTTGTGATAATCAAGTACCACAAGTCAGACTCCAGAACACACACAAATCAGTGGTGATACAGATAAGGAAACCCTGGAATAATCCTGAACTCAGGAAACCCGTTTGTAACAGTGTGAAAGCACACATGGGAGGATGGCACACTAACATCCTTCCTAACATCACAATATTAGGAAAGGTCAAGTGTTGCTCTCCCAAACTGCACGTTAACACACACTGCCTTCATACTTTATGAGATCTGGGATTGCCCTCCTTAGAGAGTAGGTTTGTGAAGCCCAGAGCTCCTTCCCCCAGCAGCCTGCCTGATGGGATGCGGGAGGAGCAGTGGTGTCAGCAGGCACAGAAATGCTGAGCAGGAACTTGCAATGGCTGGCAGTGGCTTTTACTTCAATGCTCTTTCCCACCTGGTAACTGACTGCTTCCTTCAGTCTTCATCCCAAATCCTCACAGATAACTATATTCCACTCTTCCACTTTCTCACACTTACTCATCTTCATTTACTTTAAACCACCTAATCCCCACCTGTTTCAAAAAGAAACAGTGCTGCAACTATTCCCCTCATGCCAGCCATGCCCCTCTCTGCACCACAGGAGCTGTAAACTACAGCCCTCGCCCTCTCTCCTTTGTCAGACTGGTGAATTTTCTTCTTCTGAGGTTGTGATTTTCAACAGGCCCTATGAAAACCAACCATGCAAGAAACAGCATAGCCATCACAGGCTTAGCGGGAGCCACTCCAAAAATAAAATCAGTGACTATATGGAGAGGTCTAGTAAGAAGTAAGACGAGGGTTTGACTAATTGTAGCTGGCTTTCCCTTACTTCCGTCACCAAAGAAAATACTGCTAGCTAAAAGCAGTGGAAATAGCGGAATGTTTTAATGAAGAAAGCCACGTCTTAGAAAAGTTAGCTGATGAGAAGGCTGGTTGGCAAAGCACACACTGACCAGGGAGAACAATGCAAGGACGTTTCTACTTCACACAGCACCAGTTATCTGGTTTTGCTGTTGCTTTCCCACTGGACTCTCTTTGTAACAGTGACTGGCTCTGGCTTTTGCATGTGGTTACTCACCACAGAAATCCAGGATGTGGAAATAGGCAAGAGCTGGGGGCAGGCCAAAGCTCAGGCCTGTTGCCCCCCCATCCCCAGGGACACCATGAGAGGTTGTCACTCGTGACCACCGAGAACTGTGCAACATCCGAACAGGGAGAGCACCTCTGTCATTTCATGTCCCAAAAAATAGGTGGGAGCACAAGAATTACCCAGGCTTTGGGCTGCATTCCAACTACAATCATCTGTCTTGCCAAATCAAGTCTTTTTCATGCTTTCTTAAGCTGGAAATGCATAAAACGTATTTTAAATGTCCACTGAAGGCAGGATCCCCCCCTCAGTACTGCCTTCACTCTGCCCTGGCAGGGCTTTTCTGAAGCAGTCCGTACAACTGGGCTGGGCCTAACTCAGCTGCCACTGATTTATCCACACTTTGCTGCTCACTCTGTTGCACCCAAAAAGCGCCAAACAATGCTGGAGAAATGAGGGACTCTAAAATACTGCTCCAACAGAAAATATAAGCTCCTCCATGTGTACAGACTCCTTATTCTCAATGCAATTCAATTTCCACAATAAAAGTGAAAGGGCAATAAAGTGGTGTAAAAGGGAAGGAGCTATGGTGCTTCCAACATTTCATTTTAGGGGATCTCTCTGGAGATCATGGAAGAAATGGCCATACCACTGATTTTCTATAGAAGGTGAAGAGCAGTCCAGCAGCTCACAGAAATACCTTCACATCTGCTTTCTACATTCCAAGGACTGGAAAATCTTCTCCTGTCATCTATCCATGAGAGGGGATAGTCCCAATGCATTCAGGTTTCTAGTAGCAAAGGAAATGCAAACAGTGGTGTGCAGTCCCTGCCCCCAAAAGGAATAACGCATTCATGCGACTCCAAGGAAACTCCAAGGTTTGGTAAGCATGCAGATAGTTTTCAGAGTATCTGCTGAAGAGCAAATCTTTTTTTTAATCTTGTGTACTTCTCTCATTACTATTTATGCACTAGCCCCTTACGAGTTTTTACTACTTATGTTGGACGGATCTAAGCAGCATTTACTGCTTATGTTGGAAGGGCTGTAAAATTTCGGCGTTGCCCCTGCAGTGCGCTCAGAGCAGGAACCAGCCCACGGCGCTGCCTCGGGTCCTGCCGTGAAGCGCCCCCGACAGCGGGCACGGGGGGGAACGGGGGCTCCGCCGGCTCCAGCCGCAACCCCCGACCCTGGCCCGACGGGGAAAACACGAAGACACGCACCGGGCGGCCGAAACCCTGCGGTTTGTGCCAGAGCTCGTCCAGCCCGTAGCATTTTCCTGATTCAGCACAACAAGGGCGCAATTAACGGAACCAAGAGAGATGCCCAGCGGCGCGGGCCCGGCGCTGCCCTGCCCGGAGCGGCCGGGAGGTTTTTCGAAAGCCTCTGATTTTTCGCTTTTTTCACATCTTTGCAATAAAAAAGCGGCTGCGAGGCTCCTCCAGCTGCCCCCCACCCGTAAGGCACCCCCACCACCTCCGCCCACCGAGCGCCCGTCCGGCCCTCTCCCGGCCCCGTTCCCAGCCCCCGACCCCTCTCCCGGCCCCCGGCCCGGCCGCTCTCACCACGTCCACCACCTCCCGCTGGCGGAGCGCCTTCTGCTTCCCCTTGGGGCTCTCCGAGCCTCCGTGCGGCGGGGCCGCCGCCAGCAGCAGCGCCAGCAGCAGCA
>WBMZ01015764.1:0-36165 GCA_013400975.1 Atrichornis clamosus
TGTGTGTGACTGCAGCTGCCTGGGCCTGGCTGCTGGGGCAGTGGGCTGTCTGCAGCTGCAGCAGCTTTGCTGTTTGGACTTGCATTTCTGTCTCCAGACGAGGCTCTGTGCCATATTTACACTGTCAGATGGGGCTGGGTGTGCTCAGTGTTACAAAACCACATGTGTGAAATACAGATCAGGGCTCTTCTTCACAAACCTGGGCTGTGCTGCTGTCAGTTCTTAAAACCCCCAAAGCAGTGAAATGATAAAAGCTAAACCTTGGCTGCTGTGTGTGTGGCATGAAGGCCCCAGGGCTGGCAGGGCACACGCACTGGAAGGTGTCCTTGGGTCCCTTTCTCAGCAGAATCACCTGTCTGGATTTGTCTGCAAGTGTCCCAGTTGCTTTGTTACATTGTGTGCCATTTATACAGCTGGTGTGGAGAGAAAATAACCACGCTTTCCAAAGTATCAGAATTCCCCTACTAGGAAAGGGTGACTCGGTTTCCTGTTTCAGGGTTTCTTTGGTTATACTATTTTTCTTGGTTTGTGCTCTACCTGCTACATGCTATATTCTAGCTGAGATGAAGAAACATCCTGCAGATTGCATAGTGTTAGGGTTAAACATTTCCGATGGATTTTAATACACTGAGAATTTATGTTCTTGCCAGCCATAGTTGTGGTTAGGAACTGTGTAAGCACGTTAGGAACTTTGTTTTACCATATTTCTGTGGGTTATTGTCTCCAAGCACGGTATGCTCCTCTACTTACTGCTGGAACCATGTAAGAGATACTTTTGGAACTGTGTCCCATCAGAGGAATGTCTGTGGAAATTGTGGTCTCAGTGTGACAAAAGCAAAAACTTCTGTGTTTATTTTGTTCCTATTTTTATTTCTGCACAGAAAAAAAAAGAAGCTATAAAATTATTATCTGTTTACAAACATTTTACTTTAAAAAAAATGTTCATAATTTATACTCAGGATTCAACTGGGGTTGAAAATCACTGCAGCTGTCTTCATGCAAGCTGTTCTGTCTCTGAGCTTCCAGTTTAATGTATGCAGTCTGCCACATTAATTCTTGAAGTAGCTCTTCAGTGGGAAGCTGTAAAAGGGGTGATCTTGGACCAATACGCTTTTGAAAATAGGAGCTGGAATGTTGTAACAGGAGACAGCATCTTTGGTTCCTCATGTCCAAATGGTCTCAGGTGTAAATAAGCCATTTTGTAGTAGCCTTCAGCGTTGTGAGAGGTGTTAATAAAATCTCTGTGACTTTTTGTAGTACAGGGAAAGCTACTCATAAAGTGAATTCAAGTCTCTGGAAAAGGGCAGTAAGGGAGAAATGGAGGGCAGTAATACCTAATCATAGGGGTTTCATTAATGTGGGAATGAGTGAAGTGTTGGAAATGCAAAGTGAATTCAAGAAACACCTGGGCTCCTTGTGCAGAGGCAAGAGCTGGACTGGAAGTAAAAGGGCATGAGTTTGAAGTATGAGGGATCTGGGTCCAGCTGAGGGGTTTCTTGCTATAACAAATGCCTTGTGTTCGGGTGTTTGTGGCATCAGTTTGTCCTGCTAATGTCCTTTCTTCTGCTGTGTGTGACTTTTGGGGCAAAATATTGATCTTCCTTAGTTTTCCAGGGAGTGAGCAGTAAGAGGTTTTTACTTTAAAGCTAATTTTTGAAAAGAATGAATTTAACCATTGCCCGTTTCACAAAATGGAGCGCATTCCATCACTGGTCCCATCCCTCCCGGCCGGGCGCTTTTCCGTGGCCTCGCGCACTCCGGGCTGATGTCGTGGTGCTGTGGGGAAGGGGTTTTGTTGTGCGGCACAGCAGCAGCTCCCTGTGTGCTCCCCCGGGCACCCGTGCTTCTCCCGCCCGCCCGGGCCCTGCCCCGCGCTGCCCGCACACCGCACGCCCACGCCGGGGCTCCGGCCGAGTGCCCCGGTTCCCGGAGTCGCCATTCCCAGGCAGCACCAGCGAAACAGCCCGTTTTACACGGCTGCGTCTGCGCTGGGGAGCGAGACACAGCGAGGGCGGTGCGGCTGGAGGAAAAATCAAAATAACCCCCGAGTTAAGGCTCGGTGAGGTCGGGTTTCTCCTCCTTTGCTTCTGAGGAGTCTTTACTCAGCAGCCACATTTTTTCCTGTGGTAACAACCCAGCAGATGGTGAGTGTGAACACACGGACTGCAGCTCTGCCTGAGTCAGGAACAGGGAGCTGGCGCTGGCTCCCAGTTTCCAGTGGTGTTTACAAGTTAATGAACTTGTTCCACTCGAAATAACCTGTGGTATGTGCTGGGTTCAGTGGTCAAGGGATCCTTTAGGAGTAATCGAGGAAAGCGTGAGGTTTCTACTCACTGAGCTTGTGGGGTTTTCTTCCTTTGACTGATTTTAGCATTTTTGTCTTTAATATGAAACTGCAAAGTGAGGCAGAAAGAACACAACAGTGGATAGCAATATGCAGCCTTTACCTGAAGGAGCCAACAAGAAAGATGGAAAGGGACTATTTACAAGGGCCTGGAGTGCAAGGCCAAGGGAGAATGGCTTCACACTGACAGAGTAGATTTAGATTGGATATACAGAAGAAACTCTTCCCTGTGAGGGCGGTGAGGCCCTGGCACAGGGTGCCCAGAGAAGCTGCGGCTGCCCCATCCCTGGAACTGTTCAAGGCCAGGTTGGACGGGGCTGGAGCAGTGTGGTCTGGTGGAAGGTGTCTCTGCCCATGGCAGGGGATGGAATGGGATGGGCTTAATTTTCAACTTTTGTAAAATTGTAGATTTTAGTTTTGTTGGGGCTTATGTACAATGTTCCTCACTTTAACAGCAGTTTATTCAAACAGAATTGAAGGCTACGTTCCTGTTGGGAAAGGAAAGGGTCCTGTACTTAGCTCTGCTTTGACTTGAAATGTGAGGCCACAACTGTTGGGAAAGACCAAACGATTTGCTCTGAATAGGCACAGGTGTCTGTTTAATACCTAAAGCTGTCCGTGATTCACTGAATCCTTCGGGAAGGCTTCTCTCCAAGCAAAGCCCTGTGCTGTGCCTTGGGATCAGTCCGGGAGCACAGCACGGGCTGAGGGCGCGGGGTTCCGGCTGCCTGAGGGAAGGTGCGGCTGTGGTGCGGTTCCAGAGCAGTTACTGAGCGGTTCCCACGGGGTTCCACGGTGCGGTTACAGTGCGGTGATGGCGCGCTTCCCGTGCGCTTCCCGTGCGCTTCCCGTGCGCTTCTCCCCGCCGTGCCCGCGCTCCCGCTCCGCGCAGCTCCGACACCGAGCGGAGCCTCCTCAGCCCGGGCGCTTTATTGGGCTTCGGGGCTGTGTGACATCATTGGCAGCCAATCGGGGAGTGCTTTAAGGCAGAGTTACAGCTATTTCATAATGTATTTATATTCAGTGCAGATATTTTTGGGCTTCAGTAGCATTCATTTTGTCGCAGAGACCATGTGTCAATATGGTTTGGGGGTTAAAAAAAACCGATATGAGCATAGCATGTTTGCCCTTGGTTTTGTACTTGAGCTGGGCGGCCAAATGCTGTAGGACCGCGGCTGGGGCCGGCTGTGATGGGAATGATTTCGCACTTAGGCTGCGTGTGGGGCGGGCTCCTGCTGGGCTGCGCCTGCCGGGACAGACAGAGCTGCAGGGATTGCCCGGCTGCTCGGCTTTGCCACGAACAGGAGCGCGGGACTGTGTCCGTGTGTGTGTGTGAGAACCGGGCCGGGCTGACCCCTCTGCTCCGCACCCCCCTCCCGGCCGGGCCCGCTTTGGTCGGGCTCGGTGCTCCGGGCTCCCGTGCCCGTGCGCAGCCCGCGCTGTGCCGGGTGCCCTGCTTTGCCGCTGCTCGCACACAGACGCTCTGGTTCCCGGTGAGTTGGCACAGCTTGAAGCAGAGCTGTTCCCTGTAATGTCTCTGCCAGAGGAGCCTGGTTCATCCATGCCCCCACCATTCCTGTTTAACTTCTTTAAAGGTGTGTCCCCTGTAGCAGGACTTTGTGGGATTGCAAAACTGTAATGAATTCCAGACCATAAGACAAAAGGGTATTTTTTTAACAGAAAAAAGAAACAGAGGCTTGTGTCAGGGGTGGGACTCTGTGGGCTGTTTCTCCTCCCCCTTACGCACTGTGGCTGTGCTCATGTCAGGTTGCTAAAAGTCACATATTCACATACGTTCCATGATGGGCCTGCAAAGCATAAACGTGCAGTGCTGACTCCTTCATCCTCTTGGGATCCCAAACACTTGATGTGCTCCTGAGCAGGAGGCTTGGGAAGAAGTCTTTGAGGTGCTAGCTGCATCTCTAGCAGGCTGCTCTGCCTTCACAAAGGGTTTACAAAATGAGGCTCACAATGAGGTGAGAGCTTGACATGGTTATTTCGAGATCGCTAAGGGGGATCCAGCTGCAGAGCTGCAGACTGAGAGATGGAGTGGAAACCTTGTAGCCAAAACAAGGTATCAATAAATTATGATACAAATAGTGTGAAGCCGGGGAGCCTCACCTGTGTGGTGTTCTGTGAACCAGCATTTTCACTAAAGATACCATGCAGAAATCCAGATGGCCTTGGGAAAACCTTCAGCTCCCGGGTCAGTTACAGGCAAGAAAGAATTGCAAGTTAGGAACTGTTAGGAAACGTACAAAGACAGAAAATCAAAACCATCCTGTGCCCCTCTACATCAGTGGTTTCATCTTTTTGACAGAAGTTCTGACCCTGTTGCAGCAGGACTAGAGAAGGCATCTGGAACAGGAGTTGGGAACCACATCCCTTTGGGAAACAGGCAGACTACGATTTTAGTCTTGTCTCTTCCACACTGAACAAGAATGCACTAGGGTTTTTGAAATCTGAAACTGCATGAGACAGTAAGTAGAAATTACTATCCAGAAATGGTCTCCAAATGAACTAAGGGAGGGTTTTTTACCTGCAATGTATCACTGGAGTTTGGAACTCACTGTTGCAGTTGTAAATGAAAGAAATTTATATACATTTCATCAAAGTCATTTAACAAAGTTACCTTTCTATTTCGAGGAACCCTTATGCTGCAAATTCCTATAGGTTAGGGGCTTGTTCCAGGTAGGAATGCTGCATACCTGCCCTGTTTTTGTAGTCTAAGCATCAGCTGTTGGTCTCAGCCAGAAACAAGTTCCTCAGCTTTGGCTGGACAGTGAAGGCATGCTGGCTACTCTTGTATTTGTGGGCAAATCTCTGCTGTGCCACCACAGAACAGCATCCCAGCTGCTCACGAGAGGTGGGCATACGAGCCAACCCTCACTGATCTTTATTTCCTGCTGTATTACTATTGGAAAATGAGTGTAATTTTCCATCTCCTGTGACTTGTGGGTGGGTCACTCAGAATGCCTTCCCAATGAGTGTTAGAATACTGAATATTTTGCCAGGCTAAATCTAACACTTCCAGTTTTGCCACATTTCCAGTATCCGCTGGATTGTCCAAGGTGTGTGTGCTTTCAATTCCCATTCCTGCTCTTCTCCAGGCCGAAGACGGCAGCTGGCTCAGCTCTGCAGTGTGTGCTCCAGCCCTCTGACCATGCTGATTGTCCTGATGCTGGGCCTGCTCCAGGTGTGTCAGCCCAGCAAACCCTTCCTGGCCTGGGGAGCCCCAGACCAGACCTGGAGCTGGATTCAGTCCCGTGCTGTGGTCAGAGCCCTCAGCCTGGCTGTGCTCCCCCATCCTGGGCCTGTTCCCTGTCCCCAGTGCCAGACACTGCTGAGTCAGGGCAGCTGCTGGTGCCCGAGGAGCACCAGGGCTTCCTGCAAAGCTGCTTTCTTGCCAGCTGGTCCTTAGGGTGACTGACCATTGCTCACCCTTATCAGATGTGTGGTGACTCTTTCCAATCACCTCCTTTGCCTTGAAGTGCTGGAAATGGATTCCAAAAGGTTTTGCTCCATATTTTCATTGGCACTGAGGTTAGGCTGAACAGCCTTCTGGAAGCTGAGCATGACATTTGGCTTTTTTCCAGTCATCAAGGGCCTGCTCTGATTGCCCTGACATTTAAGCTGATTGACAGCAGCCTCACAACGACGTGAACCAGCAGCTTTAGCATCCCCAAATGCATCCCTCTGGTCCCACAGATTTTGTTAGAGGTTGGGGGTGTTTTGCTGGTTCAGAAGCTCGTGAGCAGTCGGGTTGCTGAGCTGAGGAGGAGCCCCAACACTCAAGTGTTTTCCACTGCAGTTCCCTCCCGGGGGTGTGGCTGCTGTGCTGTGCTATCCTCAGTTCCCCACACAGCCCAGCAGTGCATCCTCTGCAAAGGCAGAATGGGGCTGTCCGTGGATTAAGCTGTTTCCTGGGTGTGCTCTAACCTGGAAGTGATCCCCCCTTGACCCAGCTCTGCTGTTCTGGTGCTGGCTGCAGTTGTCAGAGTAACCACTCTGCTCTTAAATGGGTCATTTTCTTGCTGCTCTGTGTGTTTGCTGTTATCAGCTGGGGCCTGGTTTTTGGGGACTTCAAACTGCATTTCTCGAGGGTGCTTTTAGTGCCTTTGCTGGTGTGTCACACAACTCATCTCCCTGGATAGCCTGGCTGCCTGTTAAAATGCAGCTGACTGAAGTCTCTGAAGCTGCCACCAGAAGTTTTAATCTCCCAGGCATGATTCTACATGCCAGTGCTTTTATTTGCCTGCAAGTGCAGAGTTGTGTGTACTTGATTTTTCAAAAGCTCTCGCAAATGTTTTAATCCTTTCATTACCACTATTTGATCAGGCTTCATCTGAACATGCTATACTGCCTTCCAAATGCTAAATTCCTCTCTAATTCCTTTAATCTTTATTTTCTCAGTTTATTCCCTCATTGTTGTGTCTTTAAGTTAATAGAATACAGGGGTACAGGGCAGCTCAGCAGAGATCTGCTTGCAGCAGATGGCTGTGATCTGGCCCTTATTAGGTGGTAACACACAGGAATCGAGTGATCTCGGGGCAAAAAGCCCTTTGCTTCCACTTAAACCTTTCTCTTTTGATGACTTCAAGAGCCTTTGGAATTTCAAGACATTTCCTCCCTCTTCCCCACGTCCCCCTCCTGCTTAGCAGGCAACCACATCCCTTCTCCTTTGAGTTTCCCAGCAGCCTGACCACAAAGGAATTATTTCATCTGCAGCCTGTGTGATGTGCACAGCACAGAGATTCACTTAACCCTGGGTGGCACTGCTACCACTGTGGAAAAGCTTTCCTTGGAAAACACTTGTGAGGACTGGGAGCTTTGCCTCTCATTGCCCAGTGGTTCAGCAGCGGCACTTGAGGGAAGAGTGAAACAGTCCCTTTAGCACAGGCTGGCACCAAGAGTTCCTCCATCAGCTTGGTGAGGGTGCAAACCAGAGGAGTCACTTTGGGAAGTGGGTATGGCACAGTTACAGAAGTCACCCCAAAGACTTACCCAGGTCAGGAGGGCACAGAGAAAACAGAGGGGGAGGGTGTATCTGTGAATCTAAATACCTGTAACACCATATAAATAATCAGGTATTGTTCATCAAAGCATTAGAAAAGTGAATTCTCTTTGCAATTGTGGCGTTGTCCTTTTGGAGGAATTTTGGCTGATAAGTGCTAGTAACTCTCAAGTAACTGGCTGCAAACCAGAGGGGGACAGTGGTTAACGCTGGTTGGAGGCTCGTGCCCGTGGTGAAGCTGGATTGCTCTGCAGCACATTGGCACCAGCTCGTTAAGCTTAATTACTGTCATTCACAGCACTATTTCTGCCCATTTTCTTCCGGAGTGGCCACTGGCAGTATTGCCCTAGAAATGAGGACTGATTATTGACTTGGGAAATTGGAGTGATCTGTAACTTTTCCTTCTCTCTACTTTTATTTTGGGGAAAACAAGGACGGTGTTGGTGCTCCCCCATGACTGCTGCAGCTGGCTCTTCTCTGTTCTCACAGCCGACTTTGCTTCGCGTTTTTTCTCCTTTCTGCTTTGCAGAGGTCGGGTCGTTACTGGCAGCACCAAAATGATCAGCTCAGATTCCTCTTCGTTCGTGTCCTACGCAGTGGTTGTGAACGCTGGGCTTGGAGCACCGTCATCCTGAGAGGAAATCCTCGGTTGTGTCACGCTCAGAGCTGCGGGGCCGTGCCCGTGGGAAGGAGCTGATGTCCCTCGGGTCGGGTCTCCCGGAGGGGCTCCAGGGCCGGGAGTGTGGCGGTCACGGCGGGCTGGGAGTGCCCAGCAAGGTCCGGCCGCTCCCCAGGAGGGCTCTGGGGGCGCTGTCCCGGCGGGACCCCCGCGGGTCCTGCCCGAGCTGCGGCCGGAGCCGCTCCCGGGGGAAATGAGCATTTCCTGCTGAAATGGTGCCCGGGGCGCGGGGAGAGCCTGGGGCTGCTCCCGGGAATCGGCGGTGGAAACGCTCCCCGGGTGTTTGTAACCGGGGCACAGCTCGAAACACACGGGGGAGAATTGCACACAAATTCATGGGAGGATTTAATCTAAATAGCAAAGTGTGCTCTGGAAGCAGCTGAAGTTTGGAGCCTGGAGAGCATCAGCCTCATGGGAAAGTCAGGCTCTTTCTTTTCCATCGAGACTGGGATTTTAGCTAAAGGTTTGGAATGCTGCACTACAGAAAAAAAAATACTTTATCTCCTCAATTTGGGATTAATCAATTATTTGAATTCTTAAAAACCCCAGAAGCAAACCCAAATCCCTTTCTGTATTTCTTGTGTAGACAGTATGTTCAAGTGGTATTAATTCATTTGCATTTCTCTGTGCTTTAAAACTAATTTCCCCTGTGTTCTACTCTATTTTTATCTGTTCAATATTAACCCTGCTAAGATGATTGCAAAGTCTGTAGAATCAGGTGTGAGAGTAAACAACTTCACATTTTCAGCATTGGTTGCAAAGTCAGTTATTACTGGAGAGCAACTTCAGTTCTGAGCTGATGATTCCACCCCCTTGTCTCTTTTACCAGTCAGTTCCCTCAAGTGTTATTTCCTGTTCTCAAGCAATGAGATGAATTTCTGCCCTGTTCTTGTTTCAGAGACAGCCCCTGCCAGCAGCTCACCTCTACAACCTGCCAGAACTCTACCCAGCTGAAGACTTTTCCCTGTGGAATATGTAGGTACTAAGTATCAAAGTTGTTAATTCTTGATAACCAAAAGGTTTCTAGGACAGGTGCCTGGGTTTATCCTTAATGGTTCATACTTCAGGACGTTTTGACTGTGTTACATCTCGGGTCTTTGGCTGGCAGCTCTAAAGGCAAGCAAACATTTCTGACCCTGCTGTAGCTCTGCGGAGGTGGAATGTTGATTCTAAGGTTTGATCACAGGAGTTTGCACTTGATGATGTTCCAAAATCAGGAAAAGACAATGCACAAAAGCTGACTTTGGGTACCTCGGTGTTTCCATCTTCAAAATGCTCGGAGGGTTGAGGAGTGCTCAGGTGCAGCCTGTCAAAGCTGCCACGTCCTGAGCCAACACTGCCAGCCTCACGAACGCTCAGGTTTTGCAAGAGAAACTGAAGTCAGTGGCAGAATTTGAAAATTCCGTAAACTACACGTGGCTGAAGCTTCCAAACTTCAAACTGGGAGCAGAGTTTTACAAGTTGTTGTGTAACTTGAGTGATAGAAACAAACTTTCTGTACAGCTCTTAGGGACCTTTGGATGTGCAGTTTTGTACTGTAGGTGTGATTTAGGCAGGACCAGGAGCAGCACGGTTCAGCCTTGCACCTGTAGCATTTTTAGTGTTTTTACTTCAAAATAGGCCCAGGGAAATGAAACCCCCTCAGTTCTCTGAATAAGGAACAGAGGAGGGGAAGTACCTGTCAGATGATTGGCTTTGCATCAAGTACAATATGGAGAATGGAAAAAAATGCTTGTTTTAAAAATGCCTGTGGAACAGCTCAAGATGGAGAACACACTGCAAAGTCTGTAAAGGAAAAAAAAAGCCAAGCTTGTGGTGAAAGTAAAGCTGCATGGCTGTAACCATGGAGACCAAAGCTCTTCTAATGCAGAAATAAATGAACACAACCTTTTCATATTTATTAGTGGGACTGATGATGAAAGATAAAGTCAAATTAAAATACAAAGCAAGAGACAGAGTGGTTGTCTCTGCCCCTGCAATGCAGGTTATTGTGACGGATCATTAGAAATGAGCTGGGGTTACAGAGAGGCAAATTAGTTATAAAAGGAACAAAATACCTTTAGTGATACCAACCTGTTTATCCGAGTATCAGCTTCTCTATTAACAAAACTGGAGAGACAATGCACACGGCATACTCCTGAAATCTTTTGGTTCTGACAAAAATGGAAATGAATTTGTTTCCATACCACAGCTGAGTATGAAATGTGTGTACTACACAACAGGAAACTCCTGTCACAGTATTAGGGAATATTTGAAACCTGCTAATTTCTTACAGCAAGAATGACAGAATTTTCCTATAAAAGTACTGGGTGAATATTCATGTTTGTCTTGAGAATAGTTGTCCAAGGGTCAAATGTTAATGGCTGTTGCAGAACTGTCACTGTGGGAGAGGTGTGGCAGCAGCCAATGGCACCGGAGCAGATTTCAGTGAGATTCAGAGCCCGTGCAATAAACCCTCAAGGCACAGCTCTGCCCTCAGGTTGCAGAAATGTTTTGATAGAGCAGCAATCCCAGAGCAGGGAAAGGATTCAGCCACAGCCCCCACAGGAAGATGCTGAGGTGAAGGGTGGCTTTGGGGTGTGATTCACCAGACAGAGAAGTGGGGGTTCAGCGAAGCCGCCGGGAAATCCCTGCTCAGTGCAGGAGAGCTGTGTCTGTGCCTGGGGTGGAGAGGAGGGGATGGAAGGACGGGAGCACCCTGGGAGGAGGAGGAGGAGGAGGAGGAGGAGGAGAAGCCGGGGACGTGTCAGTGTCGCAGCACAGCCCCTCAGGGCAGGCTGTGCATGCACTGGGCTGCACCACCACCCTACAGCTCCAGCACCAGCCCCAGCTGCCTGCAGCGGGCTGGGGCTGCCCTCAGCACCCTGGGGGTGTCCCCATGGAAAACAGGGCCATTCCTGGGGTGTCTGCAGTGGTGTCTGTGCCAAGGACCTGCTTTCAGCCTCAGCTGTTCCGCCCTGCACATCCCAGACTTTGCTGGAGACAGAAAACGCACCTCACTTTCCTTCAGTCCAGTCTTTAGGGAGGAGTCTGACTGGCCTTCGTGCTGCTCTGCTCCCAGAGCCCCGGGACGCTCCCACCGGACACAGGGAAGGTCGGTGCCGGCTCGAGCTGCTCCTCTGGGAGCAGTGGGAGGGGCTGGAGATCTGCTACAGAACTTGGTAATGGCTGCAAAATTCGGGTAACCTCCAGCTCATAAAGATGGAAGGGTATGAAATGTTAAATTACACACATTGGGGTTAACATCCTTCCAGTTTTATGGGGTTATTTTCTTCCCCTTTTTGACTTCCTCTAAAGTGTGGTTAGCCTCAAATCTGGAGAGGAATCCATGCCCAACCTCAAACCCAAATCTGAACAGTAACTGGTTTGAAATACTAGAAAGTTTATGCCAAACCACCCTCCATCCTTCTTGATATTCTGGTAAGAGAATGGTTTTGTGCAAGACCTTTAATTTAATCACTATATAAAATGGGCTTTCCAGGAATTTTCTGGCAAATGAAACACTCCTAAAGAGCTCATACTTTAGTCTTACTATTCACTGATGACACCCAGGAGGTTCAGAATATTGAAATTTGATTTTTACCTTTAGAGCTTGCTAACATTAAATTTACCTTGCTAGGAATTGAGACAAATCTGAGGCACGTTGACCAAAGATACCAAATTATTTATGTCATTGCCAAACAGAGGTTGTTGTACTTTGGATTTAAGCTCTTTAAAAAGGTCTTTGTAAAATCCCTTAAAGACACAGAATAAATTCTGAAATGTCTGAATTTTCAGCCAGCAGCTTCCTGTGACACAGCAGGAGGAAGGAACACAACCAAGTTTTCTTAGAAAGGACTCAGCTTTTCCAGGACTTCCTGCCCGGTGTTCTTGGGACACAGAGTGTGGTAGTTAACAAACTCTCACCTGATTTACTGGGAAGTTGTTCTTGATGAAATCGTTTGGAAAACCTGCTCACAAATTGAGTCGAGGCTCAAGTTTTCTTTTAAAGCAGAGAAACACCAGGAGCTCTTCTGATGTAAATGCCAAAGTGATTTTCCAGTATTGTTCTTCAAACCTCTGTTCTTCCAATCTTCTACCACTGCAGTCCAGAACTGGGAGCTGGCCAGTCCAACCTCCACTCCTCTGAGGTGAAGAAGCACAACAGAAGTGGGGAAAGACCGAGACAAACCTCAGTCATCTCCCCTGCAGGTACCTGTTTCCAGTCACCACCTCTCACAGAGTTAGTTCAGCACACCCAGCAATGCAGCACGGGGGGCACACAGAGCCTCAGCTCTCAGGGGCAGGCACAGCTCCTCTCACCCGAGGCCTCCAGACCAAAATGTTGCACAAGATGTCTGTGAAATGGTTGTGCTGCGTATGTTGGAAACCCCTCAGTTACTTCTCCTGCAGAGCATCAATGGAAGTTTCACAGGTCAGTTTAGTTCTGGCACAGGATCAAACAGCAGGCACTTGGATTTGTGAGCTGTGCTTCAGTCCAGCTCCCCACTCCACGAGGAACAGTTTTGTTCTCACCACACTCAGATAAATCCCCTGTCAATGCCCTCCTCAGCGGGGCTGGCTCAGCTCTGCTCCCTGCACAAGGGCCGCAGTGCAGGCCTGGCCTGCCCGGACCAGGCACAGCTTTTAACAATCTCAAGTTTAGTTTTTCTGGTATTCAAATTACTTTACCTTCCAGGCTGTGCTCCTCCCTGTGGGAATGGCCAGTATTCCAACACCACTGCTCTCCTGTCCCTCAGGCCCCAGGGCTCCAGACGCAGTCCTGGGGAGGTGAAAGCAAATCTCCATCCCTCGAGTACCAAGGGATGGAAAATGCAAGGAATTCACAGCCCTTGTTTCCCCAGGATGCAGAACAAGCAAACCACTCCACTGCTATTTCTAACTGCATTCTCTCCAACACTGAACAGGAACAACACATTTCAGCCCAAGTTGGTTTGTAGATTTTCAATAACCTTGAAGCAGGTAAGTCTCATCAGCAAACAGAAGTACTAAACAGAAAGGCCCCAGCAGGGCTGTGGGGCACTTGGAAAAACAGAGGCAAAAAAGAAGGAAAGAATAGAGTGAGGTGGGATTTACCAACCAGGAATGTAGCACTTGCATGTAATAAAGCAAATATTTACATTAAGCACAATACAGCAATTTATTTAGATGCTTAAATGAAGAATACAAAGGGAAATAAAGATCACAAAATTATACATACTACAACAGTGTGTCATATATTAGATGGTATAAATGAATACAACACCTTGTTGGTGTTAACTAAAGATAAAACTAAATATCCAAACCCAGCACTTTGTCTCGGTGTGCTGCTTCAACACAATACACTTTTATACAGATCTAAAAGGTGTCAAAATTAGTAGCTGCAAACTTGTTTCTTGCATGTGATTTTTCTTTTTTAGCTTAAAAGATTTCAGAAAATGGCTCTGAAATATGTTTGTCATCAGTTGTCATGTCAAGGATATTCAGAACAAGAAAATTCTATAATACAACAGAGCCCAGATATATTTTTATGTTGCTGGCCTCTGGTTGGAGATTGTACAAGGTTATGTGCAAAAACTAAGTCTGTCAAAATTGATACTAGAGCAGTCTCAAGCTTTGCTAGGGAAACTAGATACAGCATTTATTACACAGCAGGGCAACACTAAAAAAGAGAAACAGATCTATGATGGGTACACAAGAACAGTTCCATAAGCTTCACTTGAATAGGTCTAAAAGACTGTACAAATATACATTTCAACTATTCAGAATGATACATGAAAACTCCATGTCCCCAGAGTCTGCTATACAGGGCCCCGGGGCGCCGGCGCGGCGCTGCCGGAGAGGGGCATCTTGGAAAGACACAACTCGACGTGGACAGGGTGAAAGGAGGGTTGAAAATGCAGATAAAATAAACCTCTGCTTTTCTCTGTGTGCATTCTGGAGCCACCGGCGTATCCGTTTTCCCATGAAGTGACTGTGCTCGTCCCAGCGGGACTCCCCAGCCAGGCAGCCCCAGCACCTGCACCGGGCAGCAGGGCCCGGCGCGGGCCAGGCCGTGCCCAGCCCGGCCAGGCCGCGCCCTCGGGGCCGGAGCAGCTGGGGCTGGAGCCATCCCCGGGCCGGGCGGTGCCGGGCAGCCGGGCCGGGAGCAGCTCACGCCTGCTGGCTGCTGAGCTCCACGCCGGGCAGGCTGCCGTGCATGGGCTCGGCCACGCCCGCCCCCACGGCCCCGAACTGCTCCCCGTCCTCGCTGTCCATGGTGCTGCTCTGCCACTCCATCTGCTGACTGGCCAGGCTCTCCTCCATCTCCGAGGCGTTTTTCCATTGCGACTGGTCCTTGGACCAAAACTCTTCTACTTTTCCATAGGAACGATTCTTCCACTTTGACTGTTCTTCATCACTTTCAGATCCACCTCCTTTGGCCTCGACTGTTGGTTTACTGCTCCCGGCATCTTCACTTTGGGAAGATTCATCTGTCCACACCTCTGGTTTTACTTCCAATGGATTATCTTCAAAATCTGACACCTGCTGGGAACCAGGCCCGCTTTCAGATTGGGAAGCTCCATCTTTCCATTCCACAGCATCATCCTGATCATCCTGATCACCTTCACTATCTGAAACATCACCTACCAGTTTTGTTGGTTCTTCAGCAGAAATAATCTCTTCGTATTTAGAACTTTCCTCCTGTTTTTGTTCAGACTTCTCTGGAGACTGCAATGCATTTTCTTCCATGATTTCCTTGGATATGCTGTCCTCGGGGTTGCCCATGATGCTGCTGGCCAAAGGCTTCCTGCCGAGGTCCGGAACGTGCTGACCAAAGGGGCTGCGGCTCTCGCCGTATTCCTCTTCTAGATTTTCATAGCTGTCTGAGGAACTCTCATTGTCTTTTTCTAAGTTGATTTTTTTATCAACAGTCTTACTGACATTGACTCTGGAATTCTTTTCGTCGTGGTTTTCAAACAGCCATTCAGCATCAAAATCCATCTCGTGTTTGACTTTGTTCAGCTCTTTCATGTTGAAGCCCAGCAGCACCCCGGGTTTGTATTTTTCACAATCTCTAACACATTTCTTCCTTTTGTTACTGAAGTGGGATGCGATATCGGATTTCCAGAGCCACAAACTGGCCGCCAGCTTTTCGATCTCTCTCCTACTGGGATAGGGTTGCTTATTGAAATATTTTGTAAGAAATGTTTTCCTGGCTTCATAGGAATCATCTTCATGACCCTTGGGGTCCAGTGCTAGAACTACGGGTTCTTCAGGCTTCTCCTCGAAGGCCGAGGGGGAGTCATCGTCATCCATCTTCCTCTTCTTCATCACGGGGAACTCCAGGTGCTCGTAGGCGCGTTTCACCGGCGCCGCGGCCGGGGCCTGGCCCAGGCGGGACGAGGTCCCTTTGTCCTGCCCGTTCTGGGTCTTGCCCACGCCCCTGCAGTGCACCAGGTGCAGCGTGATGGTGGAGGCCGTCATGTTACTGGTGTACACGCCCAGGCAGTGGATGCACTTGTAGGTCAGCTTCTTCTCCACGGGGTGAACCGTCTGGATCACCTGGTGCCTCTCCCGCAGGTGATGTGCCAGCGCATCAGAGATGGGTCCTTTTAGGATTGAAAAGCACAGAGGACACAGAGTTTTCCCCACATCTTTTTTGTAGGGCACAGCTGCTTGTGGAGAACTTTTGACAGGGACATCAGATTTCTCCTGGATTTTGGGCTGTGGTTTTGGCGGCACCGGGGGAGTGTTCTGAGCGTGGTAAGCTACGGATTCAGCAGGAGCATCCCGCAGGTTGTAGGTGGTTACCAGGAGATGTATATTGGTGTGGCTGCCCTGCTGCAACGTCAAATCAAAGGTTAGGGTGGAGTCAGTCTTAGGTCCCATCTCTTCATCCACGTGCACCATCCGCATGTGAGCAGCCATCTTCTCCACGTCGTTGAAGGTGGAGCGGCAGTAGGGGCAGGACAGCCCGTGGATCAGCATGTGGTTGAGCAGCGTGTCCGTGGGCAGGTAGCGGTTGCAGTACAGACACTTGCTCGTGAAGTTGTGGATCTTCATGATGTAGTTGGCGACCGCGGGCACCTTCTCGGCCTTGTGCTCCTTCTCAAAGTGGACACTGTACACGTTTTCAGGGAACAGCTCGTTGCAGATTGTGCAGATTTTCCACTTCTGCGTGGACGAAGTGTTGACGGCGGAAGGACCTGTGGCAGCTACGGGGGATTTGGAGCCAGACTGGCCCAGAGCTCTGGAGGCCGCCTGGGACTGCGACAGCGACGTCTGCTTGAGCTGTGCCGATGACAGCGAGGAGGAGTTGGCAGACTGCAGCGAGTACCGGGCTGAGGCCTGCGATCTCTGCTCCCCTCCAAGAGTGTAAGGCCTTCCATTCCCACTCGCCGAAAACTGTTTGATGGTTTGTGATTGTTGGGAAAGAGAAACAGGTGCATTTCCACTGAGGCTGAGCCTCCCCCCCGGCTGACCAACGTAACTGGGGGGTACCGATTTGACCCCGTAATTGTTCTGCTGTAGGTGAACATTTGACATCATATTCACTCCTGTGGAATTTAACGTGGGCTTTGGTATAGTGAGTCTGTTCATCATCTGCTGTGATGAAAGAGAGCGGACACTTCCAGTGGAGAGGGCACCCATCCTCTGAGGGAGTCCCATAGGCTTTTTATCCTGGGGTTTGGGGGCTATTAGCATCAAAGGTTTAGACCTGGGAACCACGACGTTAGTGTGACCGATCATTGCCGTGACCTGGTACCCGATCCGCTCGTGGTCTTCGATCACGTGCTGCACTAAAGCTTCGTAGGATTTCGGCATGAAAAGGCATCGTTTGCAGTGGATACCCCCCTCCTCTCGGGCACTGGAGCTCAGCGCAACTGCACCATTGAGGGACTTTTCACCTCCCTTGGCTACGTAAGGAGCAGCAACGTGCTGAAAATGTTCCCTGTAAATGTGCTTCCGAACGATTTCGTAGAGCGGGTCGCGGTAAGTGCACTTCTTACAGTAATAAACAGCTTGTTCCACACTGTCAGCCTGCTTGGGTTTAAGGCTCTCGTGTTTGTTTTTATCTTTGAAAGTGCTGATGCCTCCACTGGGTGTACTGGCATTGGGAGCATGGAATATTTTAATGTGCGTTTCCAAAGTCTTTTTGTCCGCGTTGAAGGTACAGTAGGGGCAGTTGAGGAGGATCCTGTTCTCAAAGTCTTCGCTGTGAACATTCCGGAAGTGGCTTTTGTAGGCTGAAAAGAACTTCGAGGAGAAGGGACATGCACTGCAGCAAAAGGGCTTTGTCCGATAGTCCTTGAACAGAGAACAGAGCACACACTAAATATTGAACAGCATTTTTTGGGAAAACAACATCCATGATATTCTCTGAGCAGCATTTCTAAATTATACTCACAGGACCCCCTGCAACTGCCTCAAACCTTTTGATCAATTTCTCTCCCATTTCTGGCCTGCAGATCAGGCCCTAAAAAGTTGATCATATGAACACACACATGATGTGGTGAGTGCCAAGAGGGCCCTCAAGGGTTTACCACGTACTTGGTAGGTGAGGCTCAGACAGAAGTGTCTTTCCCTATCAGTCACAAAAAAGCCTCTTCCCTGCAGCTGAGCTGCAAGAAGAGGGCCCTGTAAGCTCATTTCTGGGGGAAACGTCCAGCAGGGCTGCTCGAGGGGAATGAGATACTGCCCACCTAAACCTGCCAAACTCTTCTGGATGTAAGATGGATCTATAGCTTGAGCTAGTTCAGTATCTTTATCCATTACACACTTTAATAGCAAAGATGGAATTCCAAACTTATTTTTGGTGAATGAAAGGATTTAAGCTTACCAAGACACGGGCTACACAAGCCCTTAAAGCTACCAAGTCTCCTCCTACTGATCAAAGCACAAACCTGATTTTTAAACCAAACTTGAATGATGCTAAAAAGGAATTTGAGAATTCCACCCTTGCAGTTTCCCTGCAGCTTTTGTTACATTTAACTAGTGCCAATGCACTTCCTGTCCACTGTCATACCACAAACTTAAAGTTCCACTGGTCTCAGGGATGGCCACAAGCAACCTGGCACTTCAGGTGAGGTAAGACATGAATTCAGAGTTACAAAGACTTCTCCTGAGTGCAGAACAAGTCCTGTGCACCGAGCCACACGTAGGTCATGTGAGGGAGCTGGAGAGCTACACTCTCCCTCTGCAGAAGGAAGCAGGAATTTCTGCCTCTGGCCACCTGCTGAAGCCTCACACACCTGGCAGGCTGGAGCCAGGTCACAGCAAACCAACTAACCAATAGCTGACTCCTTTTACCCTACAGTTTGTATTCTGGATTACCCAGAAAAAGGGACATCAGTGTATTGTATGCAATGCAGTAGTAAAGGGTCATTTTCAGATTAACACAGGAATCCATCACAGGACAGGTCCCTGTTTCCTCTGAGAGCAGTACCTGACCTCTGGGGTGCTCACAGAGAGGTGTCTGACCTGTCACTGCTGGGGTTACTCTACACTGCAGTCCACACAACTTGCCTGAACCAACAGCATCATCCCCTCCCTCCACTGCTGGCTCAATTCAAATGTCCTTTCTTGCTGGCTCAGAAACACCTCAAGAGCAAGACTTCAGTGTCACTGAGCAAGGAATGCCCACCCCAGCTGTGGGACACAGCCTGTGGAACCCATGGCTCAGCGCAGTGACCCTGCACTGTGCACGGAGCAGCAGAGATTTCAGTTAACAGCTTCTGAAGGGATGAAAACAAGAAATAAAACACTTAAGGAAAGGCAGAACATTTACTGCTAACTAAAATTGCTGACCTTTTGACCAGAAGGCTGATGGAGTTCTGCTAAGCTTGGAAACAGGAGGGAATGGGCTCCTAATGTGCAGTTGTTTGCCTTGAGCAAGGTTTCTGGACCTATCAGTTCTACAGCATTGGCCACCCAGGCTCCTGAGACACAGACCAGGACCAACTTCCCAAAAACCAGAAAAAGGCATGTAGCTCTTTGCTGTCCCTTGAGCTGCCGTGAGGGAAATGCAGGACAAGCTCCTGGCATGGCTGTGAAATGCCCTTCAGCACGACCCATCTTCAGACATCACTCAGATGAGTCAACTCAAGCTCTTACCAACCTGGTTTTTTGTAAGCGATGGGTCCCACAGTCCTACATCCTCCCATGTAGTGTTTTTCAAATAAAAGTCATTAGGTTCAAACTGCTTAAAATCCTGGAGAAGGGAAGATGGGAAGAGAGGACAGAGTCAGAACTAGACCAAGGGCTCCCTTAAAGCAATCCCTGAGCATCCCTGCATCCTCCCAGGTGCTGCTGGCCACTGCAGGGGTCATCCCTCAAGGCAGTGTTGGAGTTTGAGGCGCACCTCCTCCTTGGAGGGGGAGAGCTATCAGTATTCTCCTTATCACAAAACACCTGCAGACCATCTTCAACACTCCTGACTAACCCAAGACTGTAGTGACCCACTCATCTTATTCCAAAAGCAAGCCTGGAGATAAGTGTTCCCAGACTGATACACGGCTTTGGGTTTTTTTGGTTGCTTATTTGGGGGTGGTGGTGCGATGTTTGTTTGGCTTTTAATTAATTTCACACAGGAAGCTTTTAAAGTTGGACATGTGTGATGTTCAAGATGCCCAATTCTTATTAAAGAAATTATGAAGTACTTTGGCATTTCACCTTTGGCATGAAATCAGCAGCACATAAAAGACTCACAAATAACACTTCCACTGAAATGAATACTGCAAGTGACATTGTCCCAGTTCAGAACTCTCCCCTTAAACGTGGGACTTGCTCCACAAATTCTGCAAGCAGGAAGGACTGGCATTTCTTTCTTACACACCTCACTTAAATGTTCTTTAAAGAGACACTGAAAGAACAGCCAAAGCAACAGTGATGAGTTTGTCCAGAAGCGCAGCACAGACACCCTTCCCTTGTAGGAACTGACACAGGCACTGAAGTGATTCTGGAACTTCAGGACCTGCAGCAGCACAGACACTTCCCGAAAACCTCAGACCCATTTCTGCCCCCAGGAACATCCCACACCGCTCCTGGTTCTTGCAGCATTCCTGGATGTTCACTTTATCTGCAGTTTCTAATTAACTCCTACTTTGTGTGGAACTTAAACAGGTCTAAAAATAAATTGTGATACACCAAGTATCTCACAGCCACCCTGACTTTGGAGCATTTTAGCTCTAACACTTTGAGGTGTCATACTTACTTCTATATGTTCTTTACAGTATTCCAAACCAATGTCACTAAGTATTTTTTTCACAGTTTTCCGGGCCTTTCTTAAACTGCCAAGGTTGTTGACAGGAAGTTGGAACATAGTTTCTATTGAAAAAGAAGAGTAAGAGAAAAGGTTTCAGTCAAATGTGTTTTGTCTGATAGTGTTGCACTTTTAATTATTAGTAATTGTCTGTCTCATTCCCCCAAGAACTGCTATCAGAGCTGCAGCATTACCTAACACACTACCACCTTCTCTGATTAGTGCTTGGCTGGGGCTGCCCACGAGGCTGGAGAGTGCACTTCCAAAAAGGCAACAAACTGATGTAACAACTACTGCAGGAGCAATGGGCTGCACCTGAAATAACTTTTACTTTTTTAGAGTGCTTGTCTTTACAAAGCCCTACCCTGAAGTACTTCAGACTGCATCTCTGCCCTGTGCAATGTACCCTAACTGATTTGGAACTGGCAAGTTGAGCTTCAAGGTTTGTGGTGGTCTTGAAAGAGATTCAAGTGTCTCTTCAGTGACAAAGATGCTTCTGGCGTCGTAGGCAGGGTAAGAAGTGAGTGCTGTCTCCTCCTTTTTCTGGACCTGGAGCTTTCACTGGCTGAAGCTGTTTAGCAAACGTTTTTCCAGCAAGAGGAGACCAGGAAACTTGGTCAGATCCCTCCAGAGAGAAACCACTGGGAAAAGTACAAGAGATGGCTCCAAGCTCCAGGTGTCCCTGGGAACTGTCAGCCTACACAACACCCCTCCCTCCCACCGGTGCCCACAGACAAGGCCAGTTCCACGTACACGGGGCCTGGCTGGGGCTGTCCAGCTGAAGGAAATCCCAGTCATGAACTGCTGCTTTTCCTGCACTCTATCCATGCTCATCCATACTGTAAAAACAGTGTCTAATACAACCAGCTGCCTTTTCGAGACACGAAGAGTAACTTCACTGCTTCACAAACACCTCCAGTCACTGAGCCCACTTCTCAGAAGAAATTCAGTGAAGCAGCACAGTCAAGTATATTCAGGATCTGAATTAATATTTTCAAGATGATCAGAAATTTTATTGCAGTGATTAACATGAACTGCAGAAAGAGCAGTGCATGGACACAGCGCATGGTAAAGCTCCTGACAAGCCGGGCTGCTTTCTGCAATACCCAAATTCCCTCTTCAAGGAAGAACCCCTGTGCTTGCAAAGAAAGCATTTCTGGTCTCCCAACAGGCAGAGCCAGTGCAGAGCTTGTCTTGGGCACTGATCGCTTGGAAACTCGAGTCAGCCACAAGTCTCAAAACGCTGCTTGATATCAAACAGCTGGTTTCAAGATGCCACTGAACTTCTTCACCAAAGGAATCAAATGCTTTCTCTCAATTCCTCTAACACACCTAAACATGCCAAAGGTACCATGATATATAGAAACTCAAAGAAAGCAAGTTATTTGCAAGTGCCTGAAAATGATCTCTGGTCTGTCTTCTTGCCTCTGCCCTTTGCCTGCCTCAGTCAAGTTTAAAAGACCAGAAATTCCCTGGATGTCCCACCCATCATAACAGAGCACAGAATGAGATCTTCACACCTGGAACTTGAACTTTTGAATATCAGCTTTTAACATCAACCTTACTTTGCAAGTTCTGCTGGATACCTGAATCCAACTCACCTAATCCTAACAAACCCCCTCGTCCTTAAGCAAATACGGTTCATTTTATTTAGGAAATTTCTATTTCATCATAGTGAGTGGAGAGCCAGATACAGTCTGGCATTATTATGGTCTGTGACTACAAAAGGGGCTTTTAGCATCTCCATCCACTTCTATTTACAGCAAGTAACTCTAACTGTAACGTAAACAACATTCTGCTGGCACCTCCTTGGATGTGGACATAAAACCAGCAGGGATTAAGCAGCCTCTCAAACCATCATCTGGACACTAATTCTGTTCTGGAAATGAGGGATCCTTTATCTGACCAAAAGCTGATGTTTAAGGGAAGACACCTGGAGCATCTATGACACACTAAGCACTTGGAGACTGAGCATGGAACACCAGAGGGAAAAACACCAAAACCCCGCATCAGTCAAATCATCAGAGGGGTAAAAGAGGAAGCTTGCACCTGTCTCTGCACCCCAAAAGCTGTTTCTATTTTAGTGTAACTAAACTTCATTCTCCAGCGGGTCTCTTGTACTTTGGCCCTGGTCAGGAGGTGCCTTTGATGCTCCCAGGTAGGAGGTGTTGGGCTGGTCCAGCTCTGACCCAGGAAATGGGGGATCCTGCCAGGTGCAGCTTCAAAGCACCACAAGGCTCTGGTGACTCCGGGAAAGGTGCACCAGCTTCACACCAAGACAGCCTTTTTCTCTCAACTGGAATCTCCAGCCAGTACTCCAAGTCTGTGCCATGGTGCTGTTTTCATTTCTGGACATTACTCGGGGTGCTCACTGTGCCTGGTTTATGTCTCAGCTTTGGTACAGTACAACCAAGCACAAAGTGTTTCTAATGTCACGGGCTGCAGAGTAAAACAGTGATTTTCAACCAGAAATAAAGACCTAGAGAAATAATCTGGAGGAAGATCTTGCTGCGTAAAGGAACCATGCTAGTTTTCTAGAAATGCTACTCTAGGCTTTATTCTCTTCATGCTGAACTGAAAACAACACCATTTCCTGCCCACTGCCAGGGAAGCCTCCCACGACCAGCAGGCACAGACCCTCAAACCTGCACTGAGGGAGAGTCTGCCCTCAGCAAGGTTTGGAGAGAGCATCACTGGGAATGGCAAGTGAAAACCAATTATGGACTCCTCAAAAGCTATAAACAATCTCCCTAGTCCCCAGTGCCTTTTATCTTGTTCAGGCATTCCAGATCAGCCAGGGACCCCAAAGCTCTTCCCAGGGGCCACTCAATCTACCCCTTATGCACTAAGTTTATTTTTTTCATAGGGTCATCACAAAACGGCCTGGGGTGGGAAGGGACATTAAAGCTCCTCCAGTTCCACCCTGCTCATGGCAGGGACACCTTCCACTATCCTAGGTTGCTCTAAGCCCTGTGCAACCTGGCCTGGAACATTCCAAGGATGGGGCAGCCACAGCTTCTCTGGGATACCTGTGGCAGGGCCTCACAGGGAAGAATTTCTTCTTAATGTCTTCTCATTTCTTCTTTTTATCTCTTGAGCTGAATGTTTCTTAAAGGCATTCCATGAACGTTGCACTTCCATTCAACTTTTGCTAAATTACTGACCTCACAATAAAACTGTCGATGCAATTACAACCCTCTTAGGGACATTATTAAAAAGAGTAAAATAAAGCATCAGTTTCACCTTCTCTTACGAGCACATGAGGTTGACCCTTCCTTTCCTAATGCTCTCATTTATTCCTATTATGAAGACTGAGAAAACCCAAGCCTTTTGGTGATGTGACAGCCAGTATTACCAACTGTACTGTTGAACAAGCATTAGGTGTGAACAGGAGTGCAAACCAGACAATTGTAAAGCAACGTGCAAACCCAGCCTGTTCTGTCCCATCGTGACTGTGAGTTCATACACATCTATATTCAGATCATTCACTTGTTAAAATAATCAGCAATATAAGAGCTCTAGTTCATTAAAGCAGATTTCCTATCAATTGCAACCTAGAAGATACTATTTTGTTATTTCTATGCATGCTTATAAAACAGAACTGCTCTTAGTCTCTCTTTTCCCCTCTCCCTCATCATCCTCTGCTGCTTCACAAGGTCCGTCCTTTCCGTGCTCTTTCCCCCTCTCCTCCTCCTCCTTTCTTTGCTGGTTCTTGGCCTTCTTGGTCCTTACCTCGCTCATTTTCCCTCTTCTCCTCTTCCCTGTGCCAATTCATAGCGTCCACATTCTTTCGTCGTTCTCTCTCATCCTGTCTCCACCGCTTCTTGATATCTTTGTCCTTAACTTGCTCATTTTCTCTCCTCTTCTCATCATCCCTGTGCCATTTTATTGTTTCTGTATTTTTCTGCGGCTCCACGCTTCTTTTGAGATAGTCTTGTCGCCTCCTCCTCTTTTTTAACATATCCCTTTCCCTGGCACGAGCCTGCTTTTCTTTCTGGGAAAGAAAAGCTTTACGGGGCATCATGAGCTGCTGCTGTACCTGCAATAATATCGGATCCATGGAACAATGCACTGTACATGCACTCAGTCAGGCACAACACCCCTCATTTGGAGCTCAGCACTTCCAACACTCAGTCAAGGCAATGCCCTGCTCCTCCTCTTCCCTGCTGACCCTGGGCTCGCTCCGTGCTGGGCAAGGACAGGCCTGGCCAGCTCCAGGGGCCACCTCAGTGGTCACTGAAGTGACCCTGGGAGCCCCCTGGGACCCCAGGCCTGAGCAGTGGCATCTCTGTCCCCTCCCTACAGCTCCTCCTCCCACAGAGCCCTCGGCACTGCTGCTCCCAGCTGGAGGAACAGGCTGTGGAGAGAGCTGTGAGGGAGCTCGGGAACCTTCAAACCTGTCTCCTCTCTTCCTGGAGAGCTTCCTTCAATCCAACTGAAAGGTGCTCAGTTACCTTTTCACTCCCCATCTCCACCCCATTTGGGTGAAAATGGCTCCCTCTTCTCTTGGCTGGGAGGAGGGAGAGGGATTAGGAGACAAGCCACAATCTGAAAAATTGTGTAAGCTTTGTTTCCTGGGGAAACCTGGCCAAAACATTTCACTGCAGTTAATGAAATAAATCCTGACTCATCTACTCAGACTTCCTCCAAGTGTGTTATGTCTTGCTATTCACAAGAACAAAGGGAAAAAAATGAGACTATTTACTTGGAGTTTCTGCTGACAGCATTCCTGACCAGTGGGGCTTCTTGGGGTTGGTGTTTTGAGGTTTGAGGTCTTTTGTTTCTAAAGAGGTGTCAATGGAGACTACATTTAACAAAATGTTTTAACTTTTGGCCATTACTCTGTAGTCACCCAACACATTCACATCTTCAAATATAAGTGTTAATACCTGAAGTTTTGACATCATGGAAGAATTTATACCATTACTGATAACCTTTATATATTTTTCTGGACACACTCAGCAGTGTTTCAGAAATGGCAATTTGCGGTGGTGGGCCAGGTTTGAGTTTTTTTGGTTGGGTTTTTGTTAAATTTTTGTTTCGAAGAGAGATTTGCAGAGGCCTAATCAAAATGAAAACTGCAGAAAGGACAAGATTACTAGATTACAATACTTAAGCAAAGCCTAAAACAAAATGAAACAAATGTACTTTTAAAATTTAGCTACCTTATGGAAAGCACTTGTTCCCAGCATGCAATACTCCATCTTTCTCCTACAGAAAAAGCAATGTTTCAAACCCTTATTCTAAGAGCTGTTCCTTTCCCCTACAATATATACCACCCCACACACTTAAACCCTCTACTCTGGTCCATTGCCTTTGTTAAAGCTGTATCATGATCCCATGGCTTTCATTCCAATAATTCAACCCCAAATTTCTTAATATCCATAATAATGCTAAAAGGGAAGGGCTGCAGCAGAGTCAAACACCATAATCAAAAAAATTCATGCAGTTTGGTTATACATTAGTACATAAAATTCAGATTATGCTAAAAATTACTTCATTAAGAGGTGTAGGGTAACCCTACCAGACAGCCTGGGTTTGGGTATTAAATAATTCTCAGTAACAGTTGGCATTAAAACCAGAAAGCAACGGGAACCCAGGATCAGCATCCTCAGTGCAGCCCAGACACTGCAAATCTTTACCATGGTTTCATTCCTCTATGGGCTGGGTGCCAGGACATTACTGCTGTTTACTAGAGCAAACTTAACTCATTAACTTTTTAAATGTACATTATCTTTACAATTTTATCAGTAACCTGATTCAATTCCAGTAACAATGGCATGAAGGAAATTGGAAGTAAAACATGCCATGCAAATGATTCTCCCTCCCTTCCCCACCCAAGGCAAGTACCAACATCGAAATCTGTCATTGCTGTATTTTCTTTCATTTGTTTTTGTTTCATTATTTGTTGGGTTTTTTTCCCTCCCTTTGGCTTAATCTTTTCCCAAGATTGTTCCCTCCTCTCCCTTTATACAGCCCACTTTGACAGACCCATTTATAAACAAATGATAGAAAATATCTTTAATAAAGAACATTTCTGTTGAATTTCCAAAATTAAACATTTCAATTGAGATTCAAGTAAGTGATGTCATATTCCAAGGAATAACTTAAAGGGACATCCAACTTAAATTACAGATCTCTCAACTTGCCTATCCCAAGTCAGAAGGCTCCCCAGTTTGTTTAGCATTCCAGAGTTCTTTGGGCAGGCTGGTTGTCTCTCCTGCAGTCCAAATCAGCTTTCACTTTCACCTCTGATGGTTTTAAACCAACAGAAGAGGGAAAATTATAAAACAGGAAACTAATTAATCTGCAGTGAACCTGCCAGAGTGACTGAGCCCAAAGTCCCCCATCCCCTCAATTTTTCTAGAGTAAAATTGGTGTTCCTTTAAGTTCAAAATGTCCAAACCTCAGAAGTAAACAGTCAAAATTATCCTTTCAATTACTTTTTGCCCATACTTTGCCAAATGAAAATCTTAACTCTTCCCCATCTATTCAGTACATATTATGAGGCATTTACCTCCAAAATTAATGGTGCTTGGGCGTCTCAGACTCATTGGACAAGTTTCATGCAAAAGCCTCCAAAACCAATTCTCCTTGGAACGCCCACCTCAGCGTTATTTACACCTACTGTGTGAGGCCAAAGCCCGGGCACAGAAGAAGGCTCATATCCTGCTGTACAAAACAAAGTGTTAAAGACAAGAGATAAGAAAGGCGATAAGGGCAATCTCGCATTGATAACGTGCGGTCAGAGCTCGGCACACACCCGGTCCGGCGCTGCTGGGGCTGCAGGGCAGTTGTGCTGCAGCAAGTCTGAGCAGGCCTGTGCTCACAAAGCAGTGCTGCTGGGGGATGCTGCCTGAGGAATGCTCCAGTGCTCAGATTTCAGTTCCCAGTTCAGACACCCAGCAGTGCAGAGGCTCCTGCCCACACCTCGCCCACCTCTGGAGTGAAGAGCTTCAGAGCTCACACCTCACCGGAGCTCTCAGCACCACAGCACAGCTGCCCTGCACACCTGAGGGACACAGGACAGTCCTGGGACAGGTCATTTTTCCTGGGAGGTTCCCACACAGACACGTCCCACCTTAAAGGACAAGTCTATGGGACATCAAACGGGTGACACAGCCTTCAGCCACAGCCCTGGGGACACACATTCCTTTGGGAAATACTCAGGTTCAAACTATCAGAGGATGGGAAGTTCTGGGGAATGGCATGTATATGATCACACTTCTGTTGGAACACTGATCCCTCTTTAACTCACATCACCCATGGACAGAAACTCAGTCTTGACCAGACTGGAAACACAAGACATAACATTAGAACCATGAAATCGGAAACAACCAAAGCTAAAGTTCATAAAAGCAAAACTTATTGAGTCATTTATAATTACTCTGCCAGGGAATAAGGCAAAATAAATGGTTAGATTTTAATCTCTTGATTATTCAGACAGATCATCCATAGCTTAAAGTACAGAGTGCTTTTCTTTGGCAAGTACAGCTCCAACACAAGATACTACAACACTGTAAGAAATTTAAAAAAGACAAAGTTGTTCAAATACTTCACATGGAGGCAAAACTGACTACTGGGATGTTGCATCTGCTTTAACCAGACCCGCCAGCCATGCCTTCAGATATGTAAGGATGGCTGCTGGGTTACTTTGTTTCACACTGGATTATTTCCTGACTGGAAGACAGACTTTGTGTCCTGTGCCTGCAGCAAACCAAATTAACTCGCTCCCACAGAGTCCTCCCTGCAGATAACACACTTCTGGGTGAGGACCCATCAGCCTCGAGAGCAGATCAGTGGCAATTACTACATCAGGCTGATGATACTGAGCTCAGGGAAGTACTTCAGCCCATGCTGGGTCTCCCAAAGACTGAGTATCATTTCCCTGAGCTGTGTTGCTGAAAGGATCCCCAAGCATCTGGCATGTTTCTGACTCTGTCATCCAAATTTCTTTGATTTTAGCCAGTATTTTGCCAGTATTTCAAGTTGAAGAAGTTACTGGTTTAGAACTAACACAGGAGCACACATCAGAGCTGGCAGCAGCTCTGTTCCTGGGCGAGATGAAACAAGACTTGGTGTCTTGATACTGTGCTTTTTATTTCCCTATTCCAACTGCTTTTTGAATAAGGTAACTTTTAACAATTTGCCCATCTAACTGCATTTCATAGCATGCTCTAAAAGCCAGCCATGAAACAGATTTGCAGAGAAGGCTGGTAGTGCAACATTGAGTGAAAACTCTTAAGAGACAAGAAAAATATGCAAGAAAATGAACCTGTGGTTCCCACAGCAACAGAAAAGCTGCCTCCCTGTGTATGCAGGTGAAATGATGCTCTGTGGTGTGCTGGTGGAGAATATCCCATGTCCACATCAGGACAGTGATGGCCTGTCCCCAGGACTCTGGGACCTGACAATTCCAGGACAGCTGAGCAAGGAAGAATGATAGCCAGGAAGCAGAAGAGTATCTCAGGGAAGAGTGAGCAAGTGAGAGACAAAAGGAGTAGAAATATCAGGGAGAACAGAGAATTTGGAAGAACAGGAACTACTGAAAACTTCCTTGGAAGGTAAGAGTTGCAATTAAATCTCTCTCCTCCCTGCACTGAGTGACTGAAGAGTCAATCCCAACACACCTATCGCTGGCTGACATTGAGCATTTTCACTTTCTTCCCTCGGACTCTTCGCTTTCCTCCTTATTTAAGCATTTCTGGCCTAGTTTCCCGAGGGCTGTGCACCCACACTCCTGTGAAGGTAATGAGATTTGCAGTTTAGCAGCACATCAGAAATGCCAGACAACTGAGGGCTCCTTTTCCAATCCGCTATAATCCTGGAGGGAGCCTGTTTTGTAACAGCAACGTTTTAACTGAGAGCAGCTCCTCAGCCTTGTCCCCTGAGCCACCTGCAGCAGGAAGCTCCTGCCAGGGCACCGGGGAAGCTGAAGGACCATCACACACCTCAGCTCCAGTGGGGATCTGGGGTGCAGACCCAGCGCCTGCACTGAGCGAGCGCCAGCCCCCAGCCCTCCAGCCCGGGTCTGTATCCAAAACAGGCACATCGAAGAGATTTCACCAGAAAACCCAAATCCAACCCTCTGAAAAACCTCACATGTTTGAAAACCAAGATTACTGAACTGCAGGAAATCACAAACTGCAAGTTGCTACCTGGACAAAGCACTGTAAGACTTGTGCCACACAGTGCACAGGACACACTCCAGCTCCCCCTAGCTGGCAAACTGGCTATTTCTTAACTGCCCCTTTGTCACAAAACCAGGAAGTTCAAAAATATTAAAAACCACTTCAGAGATAAATGAGCGACTTCCAAAACCAATTTCAAGCTGTGCATCAAACCAAAAGGACATTTCACACCACTTTTCTGGACATCCTACACAAACACAGCTTCAGGAAATGAGAGAAGTCCATCTAAAATGTGGTACTAAAGAACCCCCACCTCATCCTTGGGAGGAAATTCTAAGGTTGAATACTTTTAAAGTGCTGTTCCAATGGTTATTGGCAATTTTCAGCACAGGTTTATGAAACTCTGGTTTGCGTCTTTTTGTTTGGCCTTGCTCTCTAGCTTCAGCTTGGTGACTCTTGCATGAAAAACTCCCAGCTTCCCAACAGAAGAAAAACTATGGAAGACAGTTGTAGTGAAAACAATCAGTAATGTTGATATGCCTCAGTCTCCATTCATTTTTTATTTAAAGATTAAAAAACCACCTTCTGCAGTCCAGCAGACAGGAATCTCCTAAGTCATTCACACACTTCTCATTCTTGCTCAATTTCTGGAATTTTCCACTGGAGCCCAAAGCTCCATCTGGTGGGTGTGGACACTCACTGCAAAACTGAGAGGGAATTAACTGTTTCCTCATCAACTTCTGTTCAGCCCGAGAGTTCTGGGCACTGGGGCATCTCTGTGCCCCAATATGGAACACAAATGGTCAAATTTCGATTGCTCTGGGAACCACAACTCCTTATTTCTGTTCTGAGGAATAATCTGCTTCCTCAGGCTCTGCTGGCAACTCCTGTTGGCTTTTTTTACTATTCTGATGACCCAGGCTGAGGTGTGCTAAGAACGCTGTTAGCTGAAGTTCTATGTTTTCTGAGGGGTCTTTTGAACACACATGACAAAGGCCACACCAACTCTGGCAACCTCTACTGCATCCTGAAAAGCAGTCTGGAATTGTGTCCATTCTCTAGGGCACAGGAAATCCTGAATTAGAGGCAGCAGCAGCTCCAGAATTAGGCTTGCACACCTACTGCCATCTTAGAGAATATCTTCTGTGACTGTTCAAGACCTCCACACATAAATGCTTATGTGCACACACGGGCAACGAAATCAATATGCAATACACATACTCAGTGTGAGGGCCTGGCTTGTTCAGGGTTATTTCTAAAAGATTTTGGTGTGAAATGCAATAAAGCCTGCACATCTTGCAGAAATTTGAAATCGAGACTGGAGATCATTGAAGCACAAAGGATATTATTTGCTTACACCATGATATCCACACTTCAGTGATCAGGAAAAATGGCTGCATGAATATGCTCTGCAATTCCAAAATAATCCTCATCTAGATTGTAGCTAAGCATGAACAATCCCGGAACAAAAATAATTTTGAAAACAGAAGCATGTTTAATGAACGAGCAGTTACCATTTAAATTAAATCAAGAATCATCTTAAAATTTTCAATCCAAAGCTCACAAAAACATTTGTGTAATTAAACAAAGCAGCATAGTAGTCGCTGTAAAATGTGCAAGAACAAAGCAAATAATCAATATACACATAATTTATGATTGGATTACACTGACAGTGAAACTGCAACCAGATTAGACTGCAAGTGAAAACGGTCCCCTGCCCTCTGTGTCATGTTTCCTGACATCACCACTGTGCCAAGAGCCAGAGCAGAGCCCTGATCCAGCCAGAAGGAGTGGTTTGGGGGCAGAGCAGCTCCTTCCCTCACCCAGACAGCAGTGCTGGGGCTGGGCCAAGCCCCGGGGCAGCAGGAAGCAGGCTCAGCCCCTGCCCTGGCAGCACACACACACGCACACACAGGTATTTACAGGCCGCACACACCCACACACACACGCAGGGACTGGGCCACACCCCACACACACACAAACACACCCCCACACCTACTCACAGAGAACACACACACACACACACCGCAGTGTCCACACAGCACACACACACACACACCGCAGTGTCCACACAGCACACACACACACACACCGCAGTGTCCACACAGCACACACACACACACACCGCAGTGTCCACACAGCACACACACACACACACCGCAGTGTCCACACAGCACACACACACACACACCGCAGTGTCCACACAGCACACACACACACACACCGCAGTGTCCACACAGCACACACACACACACACCGCAGTGTCCACACAGCACACACACACACACACCGCAGTGTCCACACAGCACACACACACACACACCGCAGTGTCCACACAGCACACACACACACACACCGCAGTGTCCACACAGCACACACACACACACACCGCAGTGTCCACACAGCACACACACACACACACCGCAGTGTCCACACAGCACACACACACACACACCGCAGTGTCCACACAGCACACACACACACACACCGCAGTGTCCACACAGCACACACACACACACACCGCACACACACACACACACACAGGTATTTACAGGCAGAGTGAAGTGCAGCCCTGCTGTGTCCTCAGCAGCAAAACGCACGGCTTGCATGTGAGGGGCAGCACAACCCAGCACACAAAAGAGCACACAAACACTTTCACAAGCGCATCCAAAGGCCTGCCAATCCATGCTTTCTCAGACAGCAGATACATCGGATACTGAAGGGATCTCGCCAACTGGCTGCATGTGAGTATTCCAGGTGTGGAAACAGGCAGTGCAGGAGGCTGGTGCTGATTGTTTCCTTCGCCTTACACTTCACACACGCGAGGCACAAACGCTGCCATTACAACACGGGGTAAAGTCTGTCAACAAGAGCGTCACATCAGTCTTACCACTTCCCATTTCTTACCTCTTTCCCTTTCTGTCTAAGCATAGCTCCCAAGTGTTCCAATCCCTGACTACATTCCAGCGTTAATCCACCTCAGCTACTGCTGTCTTCCATCTGACTCAGGAACCTTCGATAGCAAAGGGCTTCATAGCAGCAGCAGCAGGAATGGGGAAACAAAACAAAAAAGACAATCACAATCTCGAGTTTGACTATTTAGGAGGAAAAAAAGCATTTAAAGACACTATCTTGCCCCCTTAGATTGCCAGAGTCATTCTGTCCCCTTACTGTTGCTGCTATGAAGCTGCATCACCAACAGCTTCCTTGGCCCAGCTGCAGCACAAGCACAAACTGAGATCCAGAGCACACCAGAAATCAATGCACAGAAGAGGTAAAGCAGGGTCAAAGAAAGCACTGGCTGAGGCCTGGGAGAGGGGAGAGGAGCTGGAGCAGGGGAGAAACAGCCAATAGTGAAGGCAGGCTTGAGAGCAGACCCTTTCCTTCACCTGAAGGACAGGAAAAGGTGGAATATTCCTTCAGGGAACAGCTGCTCACACACTTGTTTAGTTTCTGTTTCTTGTAAATTGTTTTAGATACTGCTGGAGAGTAGATATTAAATGAAGGATTTTTGCCACGTGATCTGAATACATCTGGGGGTGTGATGTGTCCACAGGGTCAACTACACACGTCTAGGACTCAACACCCACTGTCACTTTTCATCTAAATAATCTTTAATGCCACCTTAAAAAAAAAAAGTAAAGATATAAATGGTGGTACCTGAAAGTGACTCACTGGAGAGAAAATGGTATTTACTCCATTCTTACTCAAAACCATCAACTGTCACACACACTCCAGAGCACTACTGTGAAATCAGACACTAAATACAAGCCTCCTGTTTGCCTTTTGACATCAGAGAGCTGCAGGGAAGCTCTGAACAATGTAGTTCTTGCCTTCAGGCATATGGCCCTCAGGAAGATAAAGAAAAAGAAAAGACTCCTGAAAAAGTCTTTATTCAAATCTAGAATACCCATTTGATTTTTAAACCAGATCTAAGTTCTTCCTGGAAGCTCAAAAGGAACAGGTCAATTTGGCCATCCTGCCTAGGAAAGCAAGGGCATTCTTCCCAAATGTGTCACGTGAGGCAGAACAAACCTTCCACATAAACAGAAGGCATAGGATTTCTTTTTAATAAAACTAAATTACCATCAACAAGGGTTCTTTTTCTTCCAATGCACAAAGAGACTCAGATCAGCACCTTTCATTCTCATCTCCATGTCTTACACTATTAAGAAACACACTTCTATCAACACATTTATTTATATGAGGACTATCTCCACATTAACAACTATCCCGTTACAGTTATGTTCATAGAAACCACTACTTTATATGTATAAAAATCTATGCACAGAGCAGATCTTGACTTAACAGAACAAAAAAATTACTGTGATGCTTGTTTAGATGCAGTCAGCTGTTGCCTTTTTAAACAAGCATGGTGCATGCATCTTAAAAAAAAATAATGCCAGTAAATGTAGTATTATTAATATACAAACTCAGCTAACTAATGATTTTTTTAAAATCCCCCAATTTCGCCCATGCAGATAGAGCAGCTCCAGTGACACCTGTGAAAAACACTGAGCAGCTGAAGCCCTAGAGCTGTTCCTTGTCTCTTCTGGCATACCTGCTACAGTCTTTAGACTGGTGCTCCTCAGATCTGATACTGCTTTGTTCATTCCCAATGGATAAAATTTTGTCTCCCTTAAACCAATCTCAAGTAGTGGAGCAAAGATAACTTTATCTTTCTGAAAACAAAACCCTACAAAAAACTCACCCCAATATATTTCCTATTAAGCTGCTAAATCTTACTTGCAGCCACCTCAAAACAAACACATTAATCCAGCACTGTCTTTGCTCCCACAAAATCACTTGTTCCCATTTCTTTACTTGCATCAATGAAATCAGCTGCCATCTTAATAACAAGCTATAAAATATACATTTGGGCTGTATGACTTACAACTACTGATAAGATTCTGATATGTTGCTGTATTCCAGGAATGCTACTGTAAACTTTAATATTTACTTTCAGTATTTATAGTATTACAGCGTGGTAAATCTGGGCTGGGAATAACCATCCCTTATTCACTGTGCAGTGCGAGGAGCACAACTCACCTGCCCCAGAGCACGTGTACTGCACTGACCTACAATTCAGTGAGCCCAGGAACAGCACAGGGAGTTTGGGGAGCACCCAACAAATGAGACTTTTTGCTCTTACAGCTCAATTCCAACGCTGTTGCAATACTCCCCTGCCAGTGACACCAGTTCTGAAAATGCTGATGGGCATCTTCTGACAACTGGGAGCTTCTGCCCTACACATACAGAACACCCATGGAGTTCTTCCTCTCAGCCTGAAGAGCACACACATCTTCCTGGGTGCTGTGTTTGTGCAGCTGATGCGTAACACTGCAGGGCATGAACTTTCCAAAACAGTCAAGAAGTTCCTCTCCTGTGAAGACTTTTCATTCCTAAGCACTGTGAGCAGCAGACACTTGTCTGTCTTACCTACAGGCAAAGGAGCCACCTTTCACCTTCCTCATCTCCCGCACATCCAACAGCATCTCCCTCCTAAAACTTAACACAAGTGAGCTGACAAGCTCTTCATGCCAGCATACTCTGAAGCGTAAATAGTGGTAACCTAAAGAAATGCTTTCTACAAACCTGTCTGATGGACCATCACTTCAAATTCAAAACAAAAAGAGATGGTTTTTAATAATGGGGCACTATAAATACATCAGTTTGCAATGATCTCAGAGATGTCCCCAATCAGTGGGAGCATCTCATTTCTACTGAATACCAAAAAGTCATTCTTAAATGCTAACTAAGAAATAGTATTAATTTGAGCAAAGGGCAGCTAACCACCCAAAAAAACAGGTACAAAAATATTTAGCTCAGTATTACTCTTGGAGAACAAGTTATTTGTTGTGTGCCAAAAAGGACATCTCTATTTTGACTGAAGTTGGAAGTATTTGCTGTAATAATCTTCAGAAAAAGTAACCATTATGTTACAACCCATCAGCATCTGCTGCAATTCTTTTAACACACGTTCCTCTTCTGAACGTTTTAAGATGTCAGCACATATCATGGTAGATGTCCATCTGCTGATATCAAATTACTGCCCAACATCTGCAAATGCACATCTGCAAAGGAACCAAGCTTTGCTTTGGTTTGTTATTAAAAGCAGAAAAAAAGGCTCTTCTGTTTTTTAAGCAGGCTGATCCATCTTTCTCACCTAGAAGGATGACAACTTGTGATTATGAGTTCCCAGAGTCCTCAAGTGAAAGTTTTCCCGAGTATGAGCCCCTGCAGGAGGGAGCACTGCTGGGGCACACAGGGCTGAGCTGCTCAGCAGCCAGCTAAGGTCGGTCCATGCTACCCTGACAGGCGGGAATCCTCTGTCTCCGTTAGCTCACACCTTGCACCTCCAAACAGAAACAGAAAATAGCAGCAAAAATAAATAGAAACATAGCTAGGAAAAACCCCCACAACTTAAGAAAAAGAGGGATTTCTCCAAAAGAAATGCAGACCTCTTTCACACCTACCAAAAGGCTTAAATACACCCAAAAATCAACAACCATCAACACCTGGAAGCGCCCAGTTACGGGGGCTCTGCCCTGCGGTCCCAAAGCCCCTCGAGGCTCGCCCCACACCGTGGGTCTGGGGGCTGCAGCCACGTGCCCGAGAGTTGGCACAGCGAACGGCACCGGGAGCCACGGCCGAGCTGTGACACTGACACGACCCCGGACAGAGCCGCGCACACCGTCCCGAGCCGCCCGGTGCCCCGGGACCCTCCCGTTACCCCCGGACCCTCCCGGGGCCCCCCCTCGCCCCCCCCGCCGC
>WBMZ01015765.1:0-12323 GCA_013400975.1 Atrichornis clamosus
GGGGGCGACGCGCGTGGCGTTGGGGGGGGGTCCTACGCGCATGCGCGTGCGGTGCCGGGGCTGCGCCCCCCGGTGGGGATGAGCAGGGACGGGGTCCGAGCAGGGGTCCGGTGTCGGTATCGGTGTCGGTATGGTACGGGTAGAGGTCCGGTGCCGGTGTCGGTGTCGGTATCGGTGTCAGTATGGTACGGGCAGGAGTCCGGTGCCGGTATCGATGTCAATATTGTACGGGCAGGGGTATGGGGCCGGTATCGGTATCAGTGTCGGTGTGGTACGGCAGGGGTTCGGTGTGGTACAGGTACAGCGCTGTGTGTCCCGCGCCCACACGTGGTGCTGGCCCGCGATGCCAACCCAGCCCCGCGCCCGTCTCTGCCGTGGCAGTCCCCAATCGCCCCGGGTGCGGGGGGCGGCCCTGCTCCCCTTACCGGCACAGGGACCGGCTGGGGGTCAGAGATGGACGAGGCAGCAGGACCCTCACCATCCCCAGAGGCAGCGGGACACTCACTGTCTCCCCAGGGCAGTAAGACCCTCACCATCCCCAAGGGCAGTAGGACCCTCGCCATTCTCCCAGGACAGCAGGACCCTCACCATGCCCAAGGGCAGCAGAACCCTATCCTCTCCCCCAGGGCAGCAGAACCCTGGCTGTCTCCAAGGGTAATGGGACCCTCAGTGTCCCGCCAGGGCAGCTGGTTCTTCTCCATCCCCCAGGGCACAGGACCCTCGCCGTCCTTCCAGCCGTCGCTGCAGAGAGTGCAGGAGCAGAGCTCGGGACTAGAGGACCGGAACAGCAGAACCCCATCATGGGGGTCCCGTCACCGGCAGGGCCGGGCATCACTCACCCAACTCCAGCTTTGACTGAGAACCATGACGTCAGAGCCGGGGCCGTGACGTCATGGATTGGCCCCGCCGGTGCCTGCAAGGGCCCGGGGCCGAGGAGGGAGATGGGCAGCGGTGCCGGCACCGTCATCAGACATCATGATGAGACCTGTACGCGTGATGTCATATGTTTTTTTAAATTATGTCACACGCCTGCCCCGCCCAACCCCGGTCAGGCAACAGTGAGAGTGGGAGTAGTTCGGGCTGCTGTGGCGCCAGATGTTCGGGAGAAGGTCCAGATGTTCCCGGGACGCCACCCCTGCTGAAGGGCCGGGGTTGCAAAGGCACGACGTGCCCCAGCGGGATGGAGGGGTTCCGGAGGGCGGCTCTGTACCCTCCATTCCCCCAGAGCCCCCAAACGTCACACACGACCCGCAGAGCGGGGGGGCGATTCTGATTCCACCCACGCGTGGATTCCGGCAAGCATTCCACAGACTCTTTCCTGCCCGGTACCGCACTGGACCAGGGCCTGGGGGACATAGCGGGGTCAGGAAGCACCTTCCCAGTCCCGTACCATCCCGGTGGGTGTCCGGCCTCCGGGAGGGTCCCAGTGTGAAGTGGGAGTGCCGCACTCACGGGGCCCCCGGGTGCGTTTGATGCCCGTCAACACGGCAGCACGGAGAGTTCACTGGCACCGCAGCGGGAGGAGCGAGGGCGAAAGCGGGAACGCGCTCTCGGAGCTGCAGACCCCGCGGTTCCGGTGGAGGCCCTGCCCCAGCCCCGGTACCGCATCCCCAGCCCCGGCGGCCCCGGCCCCGCATCCCCCCGTTCGCCCCGGTGGCACCGGCGGTGCGGCAGCGCCGCCTGGCGGCTCTGGCGTGGCCCTGCCCGGTGCTGCCCCTTCGCTCCGGTGAACGCGGAGGTCGGAGAGGCCTTAGGAGCGCCCCGGCGCGGGGCGGGTACCCTCCAAGCAACGAGCACCCCTTTCCCGGGCCCCCGCTCTCGTCCTCGTGTCGGTACCGGAGGGCCCAGGCAGGAGCGGGCACAGCCCTGGACCAGCCGCGGGCTCGGACCCCAGGACGGAGACAGGGGCTCAAACCGTGGGGTGCAGGTGCAGCCCGGGACCAACGGCCGGACCGCAGGGCACCCGGCAACGGCGGGGCCACGGGACCGGGGCTGCCCCGGTGCGAGAGCACCCTTGGGAAAGGGCGGGGGGCACCCACGGGGATGGGTGAGGGGCTTGGAAGGGCAGCGAGGAGAGACCTCCTTAGAGCAGGAGTAGGGTTAGGGGTGGGTGTCAGAGATGGGACGGAGGGGCATGCCGGGATGGGTAGGAGCAGTGGGTGGGTGGAGGCTGGATTGAGCAAGTGTGGGGTCACGAGTGGAGGGATATGAAGTAAGAGTGGGGTCACGAAGGGGGCAGGAGTGGGCAGATATGGGTCAAGAGTAGGGTCACGAGTGGGTGAAGGCTGATATGGGGCGGACGCGGAGCCGGTGGGTGCCCCAGCCCCTCGGTGGGGAGGTCCGGGGGTCCCAGGTCCTGCCGAGGCCTGTCCCGGTCCCGGTGGCTTCCCACCCCTCCGCTCGCGCGTCTCCTCCCCCTTCCTGCGCTCGGCGCTTCCCGGCGGAGCGGGGCCGCCGCGGGGACCGGCCGCGCCCGCCGCCGCTATGGAGTGAACGAGGGGCCGCGGGGACCGGCTGGACCGGCCGCCCCCCAGCCCGCGGCGGCTGCCGCCAGGTAACGGGGGACGGGACCGAGGGCTCTGCCGCCGCCTGGCACCTCCCGCCCCGGCCCGAGACTCGGGCTGGGAGGGGCACCGAGCTGGGAGCCGGAGGGAACGGGAAACTGCGAGGTGTCCCAGGGGCGGGGGCTGCCTGGGACTGGGGGGGCTGTCCAGGGACACCTCCCTGCTTTGGGCGGGGGTCCGGGCAGCGTGACAGGTTGAGCGGGGTCTCTGAGGGGGAGCGGAACAACTGTCAGCCCCTCACCCCTCTGGGGTGTTTGGGAGTGGGATGGAGACGGGGCTCTGGGACCGGTGGCACAGAGGCTGCATCGGCTGCGCAGGTGGAAATGCAGCCCAGCCCGACCCAAAGTCCAGAGTATCCGCTGCTGAGTGGGTGCAAATGATGGCATCTGGCTCTCCTGGCACTTCGCTCTCCTGGCATCCCGCTGTCTGGGGACGGAGAGTGCGCGGGGCAAAGGAAGACCTCCCTGTCCCGCCGGTGGGACCCAGAGTTCCTGGGACGGGCGCGGGGCCGGATCCAGCCCGGGCTCCCCGAGCCATGAGTCACCTTGGGCTGGGTCAGCTGGGGAAGGCCCCGTTCCCCTTTCTCTGCACCAGAGGAACTTTCACTCCCCGAGCGCGGTCAGCAGTGGGCAGCCCCCACCAACACATGGGCTCCACGGTGTCCTCCTCGTGGCACTGTCATCAGTGTCCCAGCGTGTCCCGTGTCCTGGCCTTGGCCAGAGAACGCTGACAGCAGTGCCGTCCCCAGGACCCCGGGGAAACTGAGGCACGCTGACGGGCAGCGATTTCCCTCGGGCTGCATCCTCGCAAAGGTAGAGCCAGAGTGGAGTTCGCGTGTCCTGAGCATCTGGAAAACCTCGGAGCATCTGTCCCTGCGAAACCCCCGGGGAAATCTCTGCCCAGCGCCCCTCAGGATGAGGAGGGTGCAGAGGGACCTGCCTGCTCCGTCCCCACCTGTGCCAGGCTGGGAGATCACAGAGGGCAGCGCAGAGGTGGTCAGGGGTGGGGTCCATCCCCGCGACACAGCCCCCCGAGGACGGGGGTCTGCGGGTGGCTGCCAGGAAATGCTGGTGGTTAATGAGTAACATCCGTGGGATGTACGGCACTTCGGGACAGGGAAGAGGACGGGGACGGCGGGTGTACGGCAGCTCTGGCTTCGGGACCGGGTTTCCGGTTGCAGTGAGAAAGCAGAAAGCCCGTACTGGGAGTGTGGGGGTCCCTGAGCCCCCTCTGTGCCCGGCCTCCTCCTGCCCGACCTCCCTGCTCGGGAGACCCCCGGCCCCAAGAGGTGGTGAAGCCCCTCGGGTGAAAGAGGAAGTGAAAGTGGCTGCACGGAGGGGGCTTGGGGAGGGGGAGCGGGCAGGAGGCGGCTGCACCCAGACCCCAGCTCTCATATCCTGCCCCGTGTCGGGCTGGTTTCCCGGGGCACGATGCAGTTCTATCCCGGCGGCCTCGGCTCTTCGGGATGACCTGGAGGAGGATCCCCACGGGATGCTGGCCCCACGAGGGAACCGGGAAAGGTTGTTCTGCAGAAGGAGAAGAGGGAAACATGGAAATTAGGATGGGAAGGAAACAGGGCACGCCTAGGCTGGAGGAGCTGCTGTGACTGATGCCAGGAGGGGACAGACATGTCCCCCCACTCAAGCCCCTCCTGGGCTGTGGGAGGAGGGAGCAGCACAGCTTCTGCAGACTCTCAGCAGATCCAGGCATGCCTGGCTTACGGCTTACACTCCAGGTTGGCGCTTCCAGCCAGCAGCTGCCTCCCAGGGCTGAGCAGAAATACAGGTTTAGTGGGAGAGGAGGAGGATGGGGATTAACCTCGAGGGTGGCAAAAAGAGAGGCTGTTTTTCCCTCCTGTCAAAATCCCACTGGGGCTGTGGGGAAAAGCCCAGCAGCATTCCCGGCATCGCTGGGTGCATTTTCCCCGGGGTATTGATCCCTCCAGAGTAACCTCATCCCCTGGGCCGCTCACTGCAGTGAATCACCGGGATCTGTTTGCTCGGGCCAGGCGTGGAGCCGAAACCAAAAGCGTTTCTGGAAGGCGTCAGCCTGCAGCCACGATTCCTTCCTGGAGCGGCATGCGGGGCTCCCGCGGGGCTGCTCCCATGGGAAGTGGAGCTCCCCAGGGGCCACACGGCCAGCACCCCGGGGTGCTCCCCCTGTCCCAAGGTCCTGCTCGGTGCAGGCCGCAGGCGTTTGTTTGCTCCGGCTGCGACGTTGCCCAGTGACGCCGGCTTCCTTCCCCTCGCAGGGTTTCTCGGAGTCTCTCAGCTCCACCTCCGCCCTGCGCCTTCGGCTCTCGCCGCGCGGCCGAGGCCCGTGGGGAACGCGCTGCCCGCGGGGACACGTGACGTGACGTGATTCCCTGCTCGGCTGTTTGCTTTCGGGGACGGGAAGCCAGGCCTGGGCGGACGGGCTGGCCGGGGGGTCCCGCCGGTGCCCCGGCCCCTCGGCTGGGCCGCGAGACGCCGGTGCTGCGGGATCCGCCGCGGGATCGGGCCTTGGCCCCGGGCGGGGCCAGCGGAACCGGCAGCGAGGTGTGTCTGCGTGGGGACCCCCCTCGCCGGCCGGGCCCAGGGGGCGGCGGGGGGGGCTGGACGGTGTGAGCGGGGTGTGAGGAAGGGCGGGAGCTGTCGGGAAGAGGCGTGGGGTGGGCTGGACGTGGACACTGCTGAGGGGACGGCCTGGGAATGTTGGGGTTCCAACGCCCAGCTCGGGGCGTGGTGGGGCCGTGAACCCTCAGCCCAGGCATTCCAGGTGGAGTTCCCTATCTGCGCGCCTCATTCCAGTCCTCCTCTTGCTTTCCCTGATCTCTGGAGCCCACCGAGGCTGAGGGGCGGCTGGGGAAGGGGCCCTCCTTGGTGGGGGGGGACAGCTGAGGAAGTTTTGGGGGCAGTCAGGCCACCTCACTGGGACCACCCCAGCGGAATGGCCATCCAAGCTCAGGGCGGGGTTCACACTCCTACTACTCCCAGGGGGTTCCAAACTCTTCCGGCTCTCCCAACTCTCCTGTGACAAGTCCAGCAGCACTTGCCCATCCCTCTCCGTGTTCTTGTGTGACGCCCATGGCAGAAGGCACAGGGATTCTGCGGATTCTGGAGATGCGGGAAACTGAGTTACAAGTGGGCTGCCAGCCCGCCCAGGATTGCCCAAGAGGCTGATCCCAGATCAAGTTTCCCACTCCTCCTCCTCCTCAGCAGCCCCGGTCCAGTGGAGCAGGAGGTTCAGACAGGGAGGGACAAGCGGCAGCTCCCACTGCCTCCACAAGGGGCTGTCGGCCCTCGACCCCCCAGGGCTGGGCTGGGGACTGCTCAAGTGGCCTTGCTCCCATCCCCTCTGCTGTCGTCCACAGGTGACTCTTCCAAGATGTCTCTCTGGAGCCTCGTGTCCCACATGCCACCGGAGGAGTTCAGCAGTCTCTCTGCGGAGTTTCCCCGGAGCCTGCGCTGTCTCCTGGCCGAGTGGCTGGAGAACCAGCCCTGGTGAGTCTCCCGGGACCCTTCCTACCTGGAGCAACCTGGGGCTGGGGGGTCACACAGGGTAGGGTGGGGGAATCCATGCCCATTCTCCCAACTTTTCCCCTCTCCAGGGAGTTCATCAATGGCTCGGATGCCTTCTGCACCAGCATGGCCAGCGGGATGCTCTCGGCCATGCTGGAGAAACTCCGCAGCGCTGCCGGCAGTGACGGGCAGCAGTGCCAGATCCTCCAGCAAGTCAGCAGCATCGAGGTGTGCAGGGACTCCCGGGGCCAGGTCATGCTGGGATCACAGCCGACTCCCAGGAAGATTTGATTATTTTATGCCGGAAGGGCCCGGTGCCTCAAGATGGTCCCCCTGTGACATCCATTTTCAGGCTCGTGAACAACGAGCTTGTGCGGACTCAGTGATTGGGGTTTTGGGGTGTTCCAGAAGACAGAGGGGTTTTTTTGCATCCTGGGGCTGACCCATGTTCTGCAGCCCAGTGGCCCCCAGGGAGCTGCCACATCCTTCCCAAAACAGACCCTGACCCCATGGGGACCCTCCTGAGTCCCTCAGCCCCCGCAGCCCTGCTCGCCCCCAGTTGTTGGCACCCGGGGGCCATCTCACCAGATGTTCCCCATTTTCTGCTCGAGTATTTGATTTCTCCTTCCTCCAGACTGTGTGGGGCTGCGTTTCCTCCTGCCGTGAGCACTGGGTTTCATTTTTGGGGCTCTTTCTCATGTCGAGGCTGTTGGAGTTGCTCTGTCCCTCTCCCACCCTCTGATTTATCCCCACTGGCCGGCAGAGCTCAGAGCACCAGGGCTGAGCAGAGTTCGCTCCCAGAGCCCCGTTCTGGTTGAAAACTCTGCTTTTTTTTGTAACAGACATTTTTGATACGCAACATTTGGGAAGGCATCAGCTTTAGTCACAACTTCTGGAGAATGGGGTGGCTTTCCAAAACAAGACTGTTGCTTTTTGCTGTAGGAAACAAGCAGATGTTTCAGCTTAGGCATTTTTTATTATTTAAAGTGTTGAAGCAGAGCAGCCCTCCTGTGTTCCGTCCTCCCTCCGTCCCTCATCCCAGAACACCAAACCTTCATTTCTCCCTGCCCAGCCAGGCTCTTCCCTGCTCTCTGTGCTACCGGGAGTGATGGGAGTCAGTGCCCCCCACAGTGGGCAACGATAGGGCCGGGAGTACAGGTGGAAGCCAAACTTGGGTCTCTCACCCCTTGAATCCCATATTTTCCCTGGAAGAGCCCACAGGGCTACCAGTGCTGCATGGGGGTTCATGGCAGAGCTCCCACTAGCACGGAAACCCACCCAGCACATCGTCAGCCGTTCCCCCCATCGTGTTCTGCTGCTGTTTTGGGAAGCAGCTAATTTGGAAATGCGTGAAGGCCAGAGGAGCTGGCACAGGACACAGGAGTCAGAGCCAGCAGGGGAATTCCTCTCCCTGTTTTCAGTGGAAAGCATCAATCCGCCCAGGGTAGCTGGGAGAGTCTCCCCCAGGTGTCAGGCTGGAGGCTCAGGCTGATGCTCACAGGAACAGAGAATTCCCGTTGATTTGGGAAATTTTTTTTAAAGTTGTTTCTTTTACTTTTTATACAAAAAATTGAGTTGGAGCCAATGATCCTGATGGTCCCTCCAACTCCAGATATTCCATGATTATACGCACCGGTGTAAAGTGATCTTAAAGCTGGAAATCAGCTCTGTCGTGGTTGTGGAACCCCCGAGTCACGTCAGGCGGGTGCTGTGGGAAGGGGTTGGGGTGGGAGGGCGCTGGGAACAGGGGATATGTGTCCTGCCCCCTCTGACACCTCCCATTTGTGTCCCCCCAGAGCACCTTCCGCCGGGACCCGCTGCGGCTGGTGGCCGTCGTGAGAGCCGTCCTGGAGGGCGAGAAGGCGGCCGTGCTCAAGCGGGTGGGTGGTCCCTGCCCCCTTCCCGGGCACCCCGAAGTGCAGGACAGGGCCGCAGCCCCCGCTGACCCCGCTCTGCTCTGCCCCAGGACCACCATCTGCCCCTCAGCTTCCACCGGCGGCAGGAGGAGCTGAAGTTCAGCCTGGGGCTGCAGCGGCTGCAGCACCGAGTCCACGAGATCCAGGCGCTCCGGGACGAGGGGCCGGGGCGGGACGGGGCTGTGCAGAGCCCCGCGGTCCCCAAGGAGCTGCCCACCCTCATCCTGGAGGCCGTGAAGGAGCTGGAGGCGGCCAAACAGCAGGTCCTGAAGAGGATCCAGATCTGGAAGAGGCAACAGCAGCTGGCAGGGAACGGGGCCATCTTCGAGGAGAACCTGGCACCGCTGCAGAAGAGGTGAGGGGGCACAGGGCAGGGGTGGGGGACCCTGAGGAGCCGCCTGCTCCCTCTGCTGGCCCGAGGGGCCCCAGGTGAGTGGTGGTCTGGTGCTGAGGGTCCCCATTTACCCAGGTGCGAGAACCTGGTCGAGGTTTACTTCCAGCTGCAGCAGCAGGTGATGGCAGCAAGCACAGAGTTGGGGCCTGAGCTGCTGCCCCGGCTCCTGGAGCGCTTCAACGAGGTGTTGTCCAGTCTGGTCAAGAGGTAACGGGCTGGGGGGCTGTTGTGGCCAAGGGGCGTGGTGGGCAAGAGGTGAGGTGGGTCTGCAGGGCCTGGTGGCAGAGCCGGCAGGGCGTCATTCCAAGTGCCATGGTGTCCCCTTGTCCTTCAGCTCCTTCCTGGTGGAGAAGCAGCCCCCGCAGGTGCTGAAGACCCAGACCAAGTTCCAGGCGAGCGCGCGGTTCCTGCTGGGCCCCCGGCTGCTGAAGGCAGCGCCCAAGCCCTACATGGTGCGGGCAGACATGGTGACAGAGAAGCAGGCACGGGAGCTGGAGCTCAGCACTTACAGCAACACCCTCAGGTGAGCAGCGGGCACAGGGCCGAGGGGGCTTCCCCGCTCCTGTGCCCCCCCTGACCCCCTCCTCTGCCCAGCGAGAGCACGGGGGAGATTGTGCACAACGTGGTGGCTCTGGAGACCAACCCCACCAGCGGGACCTGCTGCGCCAACTTCAAGAACGTGGTGAGTGCCACCAAGAAGGGGCAAGGCTGGGGGTTCTGCTGGGGGCTCCACTGGGTTTTTGAGGATCCTGAGGCTGGTGATGCTCAGCTCTCCCTCCCCAGCTGCTGAAGAAGATCAAGCGCTGCGAGCGGAAGGGCTCCGAGTCGGTGACGGAGGAGAAATGTGCCGTCCTGTTCAGCACCACCGTGGCCTTGACCCCCAGCAATGTCTCTGTCCACCTCCAGGTACCGGCCCCTCTCCCTGTGAATGGGGCTGGACGTGCTGAGCCTTCCCCTGTGGGACACCTGTGCTGGCCTGGGACAGTCCCAGGGCAGCCACCAGGCTTGGCTTGGGGGACTGAGGCCACTGTCTGTCCTCAGGTCCTGTCTCTGCCCATCGTGGTCATCGTCCACGGGAACCAGGACAACAATGCCAAAGCCACCGTGCTGTGGGATAATGCCTTCTCTGAGATCGTGAGTGCCGTGAGACAGGGGGAAGGAGCTGGAGCCCGGGGCTGGGTGGGCTCTGGAGCAGGGGGAGGCTGGAGAAGGGGCCCTGGCACCGGGTGGGACATGGTGGGGGTCCGTTCCTGATGATCCCCTGCCTGGCTGCAGGACCGAGTGCCCTTCGTGGTGGCTGAGCGAGTGCCCTGGGAGAAGATGTGTGACACCCTGAACCTGAAGTTCATGGCAGAGGTGCAGACCACCAAGGGGCTCCTCAAGGAGCACTACTTCTTCCTGGCCCAGAAGATCTTCAATGACCACAGCGCCAGCCTCGAGGACTTCCAGAGCCGCCACGTCTCCTGGGCCCAGTTCAACAAGGTGACTGGGAGGGCTGGCCACGGTGGGCAGGGGCAGAGTGACTCTGGGAAGCCTCACGGCCTCTCTCTGCCTCAGGAGATCCTCCCTGGTCGGGGGTTCACCTTCTGGCAGTGGTTTGATGGAGTCCTGGACCTCACCAAGAGATGCCTCAAAAGTTACTGGTCAGACAGGTGGGTGTCCCATGGCTGGGCCTGTGGGGTCCTGGTCCCACCCTGCCACCCTGGGTAATCCTGATCCCTTTTGCCCTCCTGTCCACCCCTCCAGGCTCATCGTGGGCTTCATCAGCAAGCAGTATGTGTGCAAACTGCTGAGCACGGAGCCGGACGGGACCTTCCTGCTCCGCTTCAGCGACTCCGAGATCGGGGGCGTCACCATCGCTTACGTCATCCGGGGCAAGGACGGTGAGGGGGGCGTCAGGCACTGTGCAGAGGAGTGTCCTCATGGCCAGGGGCTGTGGGGCATTGCGGGGACCAGGCGCTGGAGCCCCGTGACGTGTCTCCCCTCACTCAGGCTCCAGCCAGGTGGAAAACATCCAGCCCTTCTCCGCCAAGGACCTGTCCATCCGCTCCCTCGGCGACCGGATCCGGGATCTGGGGCAGCTTCGCAATCTGTACCCCAACACCCCCAAGGACCAGGCCTTCGGGAGTCACTACAACAGTGAGCAGGGGGAACTGGGATGAGCCCTGGGCTGCACCTCTGCACCCCAGCGATGTTGCGGGGGGGTCTGGGGTCTCACCCCGGTGGCCCCAGGGCTTTCAGAGGCAGCCGGTGCTGGCAGAGGGTTGGCAGGGCATGGTGGGGGTGGTGGCTCATGGGTGCTTCTCCTCCCTGAGCAGAAGAGCAGACGGGCAAGGATGGCCGGGGCTACGTCTCCACCGCCATAAAAATGACAGTGGAAAGTGAAAGGTGGGTTTGAGGCTGCGTCCGTGTCCATGCTGGAGGTGTGTGCACCTGGGCGAGGGTTTGCACCAACCCCTGGGCAGGGGGAATCCCTGACCAGGCAAAACAGGGCTGTGCTGGTAAGCGAGGAGCCCCCCATGGGCACCCTGAGCTGCACTGGGACACATCTGTGCTCCCACCGCCCTCCCCCTGAGCACCCACTGACACAAACACCCCTTCGGAGCCTGGACTTGGCAGTGCTGTTGGGGACAATGTGCTTTTGCAGGGACCAGCAGCCTCCGAGCACTGTGGGAGCCCCCGCCGAGGCCCCCCAGGTGCAGATGTTCAACCTGCCAGTGCTGCAGCCCGAGCTGCGCCCCGAGAGTCTGCAGCCACTTCTGGGCCCCATCTGGTGAGTGCCCTGCTGTGGGGTGGGGTGTGGGGGCTGGGGCAGAGCCCCCTCCTCAATCTGAACCTCTCTGTGTCTGCACTGCAGCCCCCCCACTTCCTTCTGCCCCCAGCCCATCCCCACGGGCTACCCTGCTGTGGAGAGCAACATCAACATGATGGTCTCCGACAGCCTCACCTCCCCCTTCCACAGGTAGGAGCAGGGCAGGGACAGGGACAGGGTGGACCACCCCCCTCAGCCCCTGGCGGGGTCAGGGGGTGTTCCCTCCTCTCTGAGTGCTCCCCCTCCCCACAGCCCGTCGTCGATGCTCTCACCGTCCCTCGCCATGGACCCCTCGCTGTCACACTGCCAGGACCCTGCCTTCAGGACCCCCGGGTAAGACCTGGCACACAGCTGGATGGGAGCACTCTGCCCTGCGCCCCCTCCTCCCTCCCCAACCCGGGCGGGCAGACCTGGAGGGGCCATCCCCAGCTGACCAGTGCTCCCAGTGCTCTGCTTTACTGGTGGCCCCAGGAGGAGCCCCACACCAGCCCCCCCAAACCAAGCAGTGGCCCCCCCATCCCTTGGGGCTGGTGAGTGCCCTGGGGGCAGGGAGATACCCACGGTCTACACCAGCCCCTCCCATTCTTTGCCCCCCCAGACCCTTCATGCCCAACCAGTACATGCCAGGGGAGGTCTCGCAGCTGCTGCCCGGGGGTCCCTCTGCAGAGCCGCGGGATGAGGAGATGCCCGAGCTGCCCCCGTTCCCGGCCGCGGGGGACGCGCCGCTACAGAGCCCCCCGAGGTGGTAAGCACGGGGTGGGTCAGCAGGGGGATCCCTCCCAGTCCCCCCGGTCACCCTGCTGCCTCTGTCTCCAGGATGTCCCCCAGCATGGAGCAGTCATCGGGCTCGGAGTTGGACCAGTTCCTGCAGGATGTGTCCCTGTACCCCCCCTTTGCGCCCCTCCCGCAGCGCAGCGGGTACCCCAATTCCGGCCCGTCCTGCTGGGGGCTGGGGGAGGCCCGGTGGGATGACAGCGTCCGGCCGGGACACGCGTGAGGGGGCCACGGGGTGGGGGGCATCGGACTGGGACCCCCCCACTCCCTTCCAGCCTTGTCTGGGTTCATGGACTTGATACGACTCCTGCCGGGGTGGGAACTCCAGCTGGGGGGAGGGGGGTTGGGGGGGATTTTGGGTGG
>WBMZ01015766.1:0-24384 GCA_013400975.1 Atrichornis clamosus
GGGGCCGCGGGTTCGAGGCCGCGGCGGGACAACTCCGGCAGTGCCCGCACGAGTGGATGTTATCGCGGTTCTAAAACACGCCTCCAGTGTTTGATACCAAAGCGACTCAAGATAAGCCGAGCCTTCACGGTCGACCGGCCAAAACCACTCCAGGCAGCGCAACAGCGTAAGGAAACACAGCCCTGAGCAATATCTGTAGCCAAACCTGTGGCCTGTAATCCCTGAGCACACGCAGGGTTAGTCTGGATCCTGCCCAGGGGGAAAACTTGAGACAGTGGCGCACTAAAAACAGGGGAAGCTGTAGCTTCCCCCAGGGAAGAGGATTCAAAAGTTCAAGGATTTGTTTCTCTTATAAACCACTAAAACCCACATTAAACCCCCCCTCCCATGTAACTTCAAATCCCATGAAAACAGAAAATCAACACAAATTTTAATATTTATATATTTTAAATCAAAACACAATTAAATATAGTAGGTTTTAAGTACATGAATGCTTGGGTATGAGAGAAATAAGAGGTGGTACATAGTACCAAAAACCTATACACAGCCTTTTTTTTTGCTTTTTCATAGACAATACAATGTGTCTCTATACAGTCGAATATTTCAACAGAATAACACTTGCTAGTCAATCAAGATATTCTGAACATTGGAAATGATTTGAGTTCTTCGCATAGTGATTTCTTTGCACAAGTTTGAGGAAAAAAGCAATCAGAGTCAAAAAAAAAAAGACCCAAAATAAAAGTGTTTGATACTAAAAATGCAGCAGTAATGTAACGGTGAGACACTGAGTACTTCTGCTACCCTGCAAAAATCAATTTGCTGGGAAAAGAAGAGGTGCTGTGTAACATGGTAAGTGTTGACAGTGTCAGGAAGAAGGCCAGAGGTCATTAAAAATAGTTTTTCTTTGTAAACCAAACATCTGGAATTAGATACTATGTTGAGTGGAGGACAACAAGCTATGGAGAATGGCAGCAGTTACTTTTTTTCCTTGCTTGCGGGATGGTGAGGACAGAAAGTGGAGCAGTCTACAGGGTCCAATCTGCTCAGAAGGAGAGCTCTGGGAGCAGAGGGGCTGCAGGACCAGCCTTGGATCTGCTCCGTGTGGAAGCAGGGGATTTGTGTGTGTGTGTGTGCAGGTGTAGGAGCTCGACAAGGAGGAGTTCCACTGTCCAGGCTTTGCTCCTGACCCTTCTACACTGCCTTCAAAGTTAATGCAGTTGTGAAGTAAAATACATTTATCTTACAGTTGAATACACTTCTCTATCAAGTAACGGAAAATAGAACTTAGAACTTTCCAGGTCATTCACTGCCAATGGATTCACCCTTCCAGGTTCACTACTCTCAGGGATGTGCCCCACGGCCCTTCCCATTCTGTGTTTAAGAATTCCAAGTAGTAGAACTAGAAACTACAGCAAAACCTTCCCCTCTCCTGTGGCCTGTGTCCCGTTCCAGATATTTTGCTTAGAAGTCTTTTTTGAGACAGGGTCAAGTATTTGTGAAGTCGATCACAGTTCCTCAGTGACACCTGGTAAACTGCATCTTCATCTCAGGAAACCATCATTACTGTGAATGCCACATACAACAGGAAAAAAGTGTTTCTTCACTCTCTACAGTGGAGGTCCAGGATTGCTTCTTTTTCTTTCTTCCTTAGAAATGAGGGAGATTTCAGCTGTTGGAGTAACAGTGCTTTGTTTTTATTGGCTGTGTTAAAGAATCCACCAATAGGGAAAGTTCACTCAAAGTGGAAAACCAGACTTCCTGTTCTGGAGTTTCTAAAATCATAGCTGGAAAAGAGAAAAACAGAGTTAGAGGTCATTTTACCTTAAAACATACAAGGTAATTGCTCAATACAAAGACATTTTGTGTTTAAAAATATTGAAACACCCAAACCTAGTTCAAACACTCTCAACCTTTTGATTACTTGCTTAATTGAATGCAGAGCATCTGCAGCCACTTGATATTTCTAAATACTGTGCTCAGCAATCTTTTCAGGCTGGAATTATATCATTTGCAGCCAAACTATTAAGTGAAATCATTACACAAGTCATTTAAATGTAACTGCTCTCCTAGAAAGAAAACACTTCCATAGTGAAACTATGGATCCACCCATTTGGATCTAATAACTGGGCTTTGGCACATGTTTACCTTCATTAACTAAACACAGTGCAAGTTAATTTTTAGAAAGTCAGATCAAGTACCAGATGTGGTAACCTGCTGTCCCCAGTGTTTCACAAAATCCAACTGCTGCAGCAGAACTGGGTTTTCTTAAACAGAGAACACCTGGGCTGTACAACAACACAGCCCCTGAACAACAATACCTAAACCTATGGACAGGGCTACTGTGTCTTTTTAAAGTCTGGAGACAGAACTGTGTAAAGGAGTGCACCCAACAAGACAACTTCCCAGCTGTTGAGTTCTACTGACCCTTTCGGCAGAAATACCACTCCTGACTAAGAGGAAGCAAAGTGTGAGCTCAAATGAGGAATTACAGTAGTGATCCTGCAGCACAAATCATCCTTTTAGCTAATCAGGCAGTTTGTAAAGACTCAAACTAAGACCAGTTTGATGCCTGCAGAGGAGAACCACCACAGGCATCTGTTAAGAAATTCCTACATCACACGTAGGCCGAAACACTTCCAACCTTTGTTTCTTCATCTCATGCTCTGTTGGTTTGAACATTTCCCAGCGTGGGTTTCAGAGGAAGGCAAGAGAGAGCTTCTGCTCCTCCCACAGCCTGGCTGGAGCCAGATGAAGACAGGCAGCCTTTCCACCCCCCTACCTTGGTGACCTTCTCCGCAGGCTGTTCGCACTGCGCCTGCTGCATGACGTCGTTGACGATCATCTTTGCTATCCTCCAAGCCATCTCTTCTTGAGCCTGCAAAGACAGCCCAAAACACACATAGCTTCGGGTTCTTAAAATAAAAATGCCCTGCTCTCAGCATAATGCTCAGCCTTGAGTCAGGGTAACCTTCACAACTCCATGACCTGTATAAACACATCCTCCCTCGATGGAAATGCACCTGGCTTCCCAGTACGGTGTTCACTTCAATTATTTTATTTATGGCTTGATGTAATTTCCAAGAGAGTTAGTGAAGCTTTCATGTTTATACGTTGGGGATTTGTCCAAGCCCCTCTGAGGGGGAAAATGCAGCTTGTAATCCACGTACAGTGGTCACTCACCATAAAAATGAAACAGCACTTCCACCCTCGCTTGTAGATATATAAAACCACAATAAGAAATGTGATGAACTGTAAGCACACAACCATTGTACTAGTTGAACCAGCAAACACTGGCAAAGATCAAACTGGTTTCACACATCAAATTATATTTAGCACACAGAGTCCCCCTGTTCTTGGTGCAGCAAAAAGATACTCAGAGATAACAGCCAGGATTAAGAACATCAATACTTTATTTCTCTAATCTAAACTGTAAAGTCACAAGGACAACATGAAAGGGACACACCTCATCTGTGTTTCCTTGAACCCATTTCTTCATTGCTTGTGAAAACATGGACCCTAATTGAGATAAAAACAGCAAGCAAGGTATGTCAGCAAAGGGAGGCACAAAGATAATTCCTGTCATCCCTCTGAAGGGTTTGCACTGCTGGCATTCCAGGACATGGAGGAGTGGCCTGGATTGCCTGGAGCCATTTGGACACTGAGCTTGAACCATTTGCCTTTTCCAGAGCTGAAAGCAGCACCAGCAGCAGTCCCAGACTGGGTGGGGAGCATGGGAAGAGCTGCAGCTCTTTCTCATCTAGAGACCAAATCTCTGAAGGTTTGATCACCAGCTCAGCTGATAACAGCTTCCATCCCTGCCAGGTTCCATTGACAGCTCCAACTCCCACAGGCTGCTCATACTCCCCAGAGTCCAGCTGGACCAGAAAAGCAGAATTTGGATAGGAAACTGGGCCAGAAATGGGTTTTGCCTCAGTATAGGCCAATCCCCATAGCATCTCTATTTGGCTTTAAATAGATCTGGAAGGAGTCAAGAATTTGCCTATCTTAACTGCAGTAGGAAAGAGAGCAGCTCTGCAGGTGTTTACAGAAAGGGAGAGAAAGAGGAGAGCAAACCTTTTGATTTTTTGACATCAGGCTCTGGTTCAGATTCTCTGATGAACTGTCCCAGGTCGCTGACTCGTCCAAACGTCATCTTCCTGAGGAGAGGAGTAAAGAACCACATGGGTGATCAAAACAACTCTGGCATTATGGAAAGCTACCAGTCAGGAAAACAAAAAAAAACCCCTCCACAATAAAGACTCCAGGGTCAGGAGACTGACATTTAACCCATCACCACCTCTCGCACCTAAAATTGATACATTGGGAAAAACTTCCCACTCTTCTCATGTGTCTGAATTTTTAGAGTATCTTAAAAAGTCTTTTAGAAATCAGAAATAGGCAAATGCTTCAGTGACTCAGTCACGGACTGGTGCAGTGCTGGCAAGTGCTCTGCACTACCACAGAAACGTGTCATTAGGGAAAAACAGTTTACAAGACCTAAAAGGACAGAAGACTGGTGAGCAATAGAAAAGCCAGGTAGATATAGAGACAATTTCTGCACAGGATCCACAGAGCAGAGGAGCTTTATAACAAAGAGCAACTCAAGGAACAGGAGAACAGCTGTGCAATCTGCTAAAGAAATCAAGTACAAGCCCTTCTCTTCCGTGGGGGTAGGGAGAAACCAACACTGCCCATTACAATATTAAAGGTGCTCGGGCTTATTATTTTCTGTTCCAACCACAAGTAGAGAAAAACCAACTGGAAATATTTTTCTGGCTGCCATTCTGGTCAGAGAAATATTCACTATTAATGTTAAATCACCATGAAATAAATTTAGTTTCAAATAATAAATTATGGACTAAGATCTTGTATTTACACCTACTCTCCATGCAGGAGGACACAGCAAAAAATGAAACAGAGGTGAAACATGTAACCAGAAAGGAAACAATACACTGAAATGAACCTTACCCTGCATATGTTCGTTGATACAAAGATTCTGGATCCAGACTTGCAGCATCTACAATTATTGCTTCATCAAAATTTTTCAGGATTTTAACATTAGCCTTTTTGACATTGGACTACAAATAAAAATTCTAAGTATTAGTGCCCAATGCAGACAACTACCAGTTTCTTAACAAAACTGCAATTTTAGTGCTTTTAACACTTAGATAAACCTCCATCAAGTCTCTAAGTAAAAGAACTAGAGAGCATCTACACAGCCTTGAATTCCCAACTCACATGACATTGTAGATGCTCTCTAAGTAAAAGAACTAGAGAGCATCTACACAGCCTTGAATTCCCAACTCACATGACATTGTTTTTAACAGAGGATGATAAAATTCTCTGCACAGAGCCAAGGACACAATGCCCAGGTCAGCACACACGTGTGCCAGGGCTGCTGCCTTTATCAGCTCAACAGATCCTTTGTGGTGAGTCTGGAACATCCCTCTCCTGCACTTGGTAAGCAATTCCCAAACACAGATGCCTCCCCCATGCACAGAGAACAAACATTTACCTTCTGGCCTGGAGTATTTATACAACATTATGAAAAAAGCCAAGGAAACATCAGAGCAGCAGCAGGGAGAGCACAACACAGAGCGATCCATTATCACCTCAGCACGGAACAGAAACACCAACAGCAGCTCCCTCCCTTCCTGCTGCTCTGCCCAAGTGCTGCTCTTTATGCAAAAATATGCAGAGACCCAGAGATTCTCCTATTCAGACAAGCAGGAATGCACACCACAGAAAGCAGCACCTCATTTCCTAAATTGCCCAGCCAATTACTGGCAGTTCCTCCTGCTCACAGCATCAAGCAGCAGGATGCTTCAAAAACACAGATTTTATTCCCCACTTTGCAACTAGGGGAGGACTATTCCCTCCTTGCAAATTAGGAGGTTTAAAAATACTACAGGCAGGTAGTACAGCTTCCAAGTTGCTTGAAACCCAGAACATGACTAATGTTGGGGTGGATACTGGATTTGAAGCCCAGGGTGGCCCTGCAGAGTTCAATAAAAGCAGCTCTCTCTTGGCTCTTCTGCTCCCAGCTGGGCCTGCAGTTTCCAAGCTGTCCTGGTTACAGGTAAGCCAGAATCTGCTCATTCTCTGTTCTCTCAACTGAAGCAAAGCTGGATAGTTTGGAACAGACAACTTTTGGTTAAAAACACATCTCTGGCATTATTGGGATGGTTTCAGAGAGTAATGAGCTCTACTGGCCAATCTCTGCTGAGACAAATCAGAGAGCAGCACCTGCTCAGGTACTGACATAACCAACTGTCCTTGCTCTGTGTTTGAGCACATTGATGCCTTCACCCCTAGAACTGAGTTTACTCTTCAGGCCAGAAGATCTGGCACTTTAAAAGAACTGAGCACACAAAACTTGCATGTTTATATTTAAATTCGATAGCATATTCACACATGTCAATATTGACCTGAAGTTGTAACTGTGGTATTGATAAAACAATGTTATTTCTAATCAAAAGCATTCTTAACTGTTATGGCATCATGAAAAAAGCCTCCAGTAATAGTAACAGCTTAATAAAACATCAACGATGCAAAGAAAGAACAGCAGCAGAAGGCTTTGGGTACAACAAACACCAGACACCTCCCCTGCCAGTATCTGACAGGACTGAGCAGCAGGGAGATTAAACACATCCTAATGTAGCACAGGCTTTACACGGAAGTGGAATGGGAAGCTTCAAATTACAGCATGTTTCCTTACAGTGTAAAAACTTGGATATTGGCACAGAAAATCCAAACTGGTACCTGTGAGGCAGAGCCATCTGGGGTCCCTATGGAATCACTGTCAGGAGAGCTACCAGGGCCATGGATACTCAGTGCAATATTCCCTCCTGGGAACTCATCTCCTCGTACTGAATGGATGAGGTCATTCAAGTATTTGTAGTAAAGGTTGCTGGACAAGAAACCAGGTAGGAAAACCTGAGAGACAGAAGGAGTCCTCTTTAATCAAGGCAGGTCTGCACAGCTACAGAAGAACACACAAACATCTCAGTCTTGTGTAGATGGAACACAAGTAAAAGCATGCACACATGGAATTATTCTGGATTAGCACCTGCACTGCTTTAAATTTTAATCCTACTGCAAAATGAACAAACCCAACTGCCTATTAACCAAATCCCCCAATAATTGGAACTGAAATTCACTTTTTTTTCCCCCTCTCTAGAAACTAAGCCTGACAGCCCAAGAGGCTTTACAGTTATTTTGCTTTGCTGTTCACAATTTGCAGCTCCAGAATCAATTAATTCCCAGGATCTGGGTATCCCAGAGTTACATTATTAGCCACAGCACTTGTATTAGACTTGCAAACAACTCTTACTAGGAGGAAGGAGAATTTTGTAAAGATATAAAATAAGCTGTTGATAACAATTCACACGGGAGGAAATTCTGCTACTTTCATTAAACTGCAATAATCACCTGAGACAAACATTGCACAGAGCATTAACAGCAGCAGTGGGTGGTATCTTCAAATCAGCCTGGGGAAAAGAGCCTGGCAAATTTTACTGAAGTTTTTCTATTATCAGGTAAACAGGAGAGGAACAGGACAAATCAGGGATGCTGAAGGGGACACCTGGCACACTGTGGAACCTCCAAACCACCTCTACTAAGCAAAGAAGGAAGGAGGATCTCACCGTCTCCATGGTTGTCCACGCCTGCCGTAAGGGGGTGGTGAAGCAGTTGGGGAGAGGCCCCCCCTCCCTGCAGATGTTGGATTCAATCTCCAGCCTCACAGAGTCATCAAACCCCAGAGGGTGCGTGGCCTGCAGGGAGAAGTACCTGGGGCAGGGCAAGGAAACAACACAAAAAGGATTTGCAAAGCTCTGCAGGCGCTCAGTGCCCACCTGTCCCCCAGACACTCCCAAAACCTGCACACATCTGGTCCCCACTGACTACAGGTGAGACCCCCCCCAGTCCCAGGAATGGTTCTCAGGGATCCCTGCCCTGAAACACAGATGAAAAACAGAGGATGGGAAGCAGGAATGGAGCAGGAAACACCCAGAACCCTGAAGCAGCACTGGCCCTACTGCTCTCATCACTGCAAACTGAGTTTAAGGATGGGGGAATGACTGGTGAACCTCCGAGTGAAGTGTTTGCTTCCCCTCCAATTATTATTTCCTCAACAAGTTGTTGTACAGGGTCTGACACTTAAGTTTAAGAACAAACATTTCCTGGAAGCAGCTTTGCTGTATGTGTCCCAGTTGTTTTACTGCAAAGGGGAAGCACAAAACACAGGAAAAAAGTTCCTCTCTTGAAAGTCTGGTATTAAAAAGGATCTGATTGCTTCCTTAAAAAAGAAAATATTCTGCAATACTAAGAACAAGCACTATTTGCCTTTTATCATGTGGGAGAACAGTTCCTCCAGCCTACTTTATATGGATAACAGCATGTGAACGTTAAGGTTTTTCTGCAGTGATGTATCTGCTATTAGGCTTAAACCCTTTCCATTTCCAAATGTCAACCAATCAGCTCTGATATTTCACAACCAAACAAACTCAAGCAATCAAATCCTGAAAATTCTGAATATGTTTAAGAATGGAATCCTTGTGAGGAATTCTCCTCATGTTCATCAAAAAATTTGAAAAGCTCATGTGTACCAACACATCAAAAGCACCTCAGCAGAACAGCACAAGACTGCAAAGAAGTTCCTTTTGCACAGTGCCACACAAACCCCGCAAATACAAAATTAGAGCTTCAGAAAGAAAGAACTGTTGAACTCCCTCACTTGTCATACAAAATCATGGCATCATTCTGTGCTTCTTGCCCATCATACTGGCCTTTCTTGGCAGCAAGTTGAGACTGGAAGTTATCTGCTGCCAGCCAGAACTGCAATACATTAACTGCATCTTCCTTCTCCATGTACTGGAAGGGAAAGCAGAAAAAGAGGAGAAATTAAAGAAGTTTTAGCAAGAAACTTTTAATAAGCATAGACGAACTTCCTTCTTCCCATTTAGAATAAGAAACATAGTCCATATATTAGTGATGCAAAATTGTCACCAGGACACAAGTATTTTGGATTTTTCTGTTGCAGACAGATTTAGCTTGTTTGGGAAAAAAAAAAGGAAAAAAGAAAACTTCTGACATTACTGTACTACTTTTCACACTTAGTTTCCAAATAACTGCTTGTCTCATACAAGGACAGGACTCACCATTTTCATGCCACATTTGGCTTACACTGAACTCAGCACATTGTCTCAGCTTCCCAACCTGCTGTTTCAAACTACATCAGCTCGTCAGACTGTCAGGACAAGCATTTCAAGAGCTGATTCCTTAAAGGTGCAGGACCCTGGAACTGTGAAATCATATATTTACCCTACCACATCCCAACCTGGTGCCCTCTCTATGTAACACTGCTGAGTGATTTGTTATCTCTAACAACACTTCAGGCTTTCAAAGTCACTGCTGCAATGTGAAGCTCAAGATGACTGTGTCAAAGCTTCTACAAAGCCAAGAGACACTCAGGAGCACTCACTGACTGGAAAGGAGATCACAAACACTCATTCCACAACACAAGGGGCAGGTCTGAACATTGAGGCAGGAAAGGATTTAATGCATTTTCTCTCAGATTTTTTATTGTATTTAGAATCATAGATTCACAGAATGGTTTGGGTGGGAAGGGACCTTAAAAATTATCTAATTCCATCCCCCTGTCATGGGCAGGGACACCTTCCACTATCTCAGGTTTCTCCAAGCCCCGTCCAGCCTGGCCTTGGACACTTCCAGGGATGGAGCAGCCACAGCTTCTCTGGGCACCCTGTGCCAGGGCCTCACAGCCAAGAATTCCCTCCTGATATCCAATCTAAAGCCATCAAGGAATGAAGAGAATTTTTCATTTGCTAGAAAGGGATACAAAGGCAAACCCAAACACTGCCACTCACCTCAGAGAAGTAGAACAGGGCTGACTCACAGAACAGAATGTCAGCCAGATACACAGTCCCACTCGTCAGCACCTCGATCTGGTATTTACAGAAATGGTGACTTCGCAGAAATTCACTAAAGTGCCTGCACAGGGACAGGGACAATTCATTATCAGGGGTCAGCAGCATTCAAGGCACCCTAAGAACCTATCAGGTCTTGCCTGGAAGTCTGGCACTTTTGGTTGGATAAAAAAACAAGCAAGAAATGGGGCAGGTTTGCAATGGCACGAGACAAAGAACACAACAACAGAGTGAAGAGCCAACTTCAGCAAGGAGAATGGGTTTGGAGGAAGGGACCTGAGCAGCTTCAAATATAGAAGACTGCACAGAAAAGTGCTTATGAGATTATGTCTCCATGAACATTTTTAACAGAACCTCAGCAAAAGGACACAAGACAGGATAATCTAAACCATTCCATGAACTTACTCTTGTTCCATTGCATTAAACACTATGGACTGTGCTGTAACAAAACAGTTGGGATCCACTTGGCCATCTTCCCCACAAATCTTTGCTGCAAAGAAAGACCAGGTTAATTTTAACATGGATTTGGCTGATGGAGCTGAAAGGCATGAGCAAGGACTAGTTAATGAAAAATTGCAGCTCAAATCCACCAGAATCAGCTGGTTCTGACTGGGCAAAGAGCTTTCAGGTGGACAAATGATATAACAGGGCTAAAATATTTGACTGAGACTCAAAGCAGGATCCCCTCCATAACCACCAGGAATTCTTTCCCTCATTTAAGCAAAACCTCTGAAAGTTCTTCTGGGCATATTGCACAGCACTGCTGAAGGTCAGATCTACTGATACTTGTAATCTAGTATCTTTTCAGAACTGACTTTAAAATTCATAAAAATAAAAATAAGTACAAGTGTGTGATGCATTAAAGAGAGATTTTTATAGGGATAGAGCAGCTCTGAAATGAGGAAGCAATATTCATTCTTACCAACTATGTCATTTCTCATTGCTTCTGTGATAGGGATTGGTTTAGCAGCATCTGGAGAAATATATTTGGTAAAAGTACTAACTGCATCCCGTTCTATACCTGCCAGGGAGAAACACACAGTCAAACCTGGAATTCCTTGGCATAAGTGAATAACAAATGTCTGCTCCTCAGAAAAGCAAGTGTCTAACACTCAGTGATGTCTCCTCCCGTGAAGGTTTCATTCCACTCTGGATATTCATATTCTGCTCCTGGCCAGCTGCAGGGACTGTGTAATCTCCAGCCAGGCCACAACAAGCCCAGCATGGACTGACCAAGGTGGAATAAAGCAACATAGCTCCAAATTTTCCCTACCACCACACAAGACAGAACCCACTTCCCCACCCACTGCACACCTTAGTCCCAGAAGCAACACCTTTCAGGCAAGTGGAGTTCCCAATTTTTAGTTCTTATCACAAAAAAATCACTTGCATTATAAAGCAATAAAGAAAAAAGGAAGTCTTAAAACGGGATGTCTCTGAACAAGTTGTGTGCTTTACACATCATCTTTTGAGACTTGGGGCTCTGATCTGGAAGAGAAAAAAAATTACACTCAAATTCTTTTCAGACTTCTCAAGGACCCAGTGTTTTTAAATTCTTTTCGGACATCAGAGAGCAGAGGTGCTTTCATAACTAAAACATAATTTCCCTTGTTTGAGTGAGTTTGGGGCTGAGGTTATCTATTGTGGAGGCACATGATAAATAACTAAATGAGAAAGACAAACAGCAAGAGAAAGGGATGCAACACGAGGAAACAGTTGGGCAAACAAAAGGAACCAACATGAAGAAAGAAGGGTTTCCTTTTTGCCTGCAGACTTGCACAAATGAGGGAGGACTGAATAGATGCAAAGTAGAGAAATGTTACTGCACATGTAGCTTACTACCAAAGGGAAATATTTTAATTTCATCCTTACTTCCAGTAGCCTCTGAAGAGGTGAAATCCAAATGACAACAAATCAGTTACAAGGGGAGGAAATCTATCAAATAAATCCAAGAACAAAAACAGTACAATCCACACATAAATCTCCACCAGTCTCTTGTAGCCACTACTTATGTCATGTAATACATCATCTTTACCTTCCATGGAAAGTTAATTATCAATTCTTAGCCCCATCACCCAAATTTCCTGCAATTCTTTTAAGGTGGGATGGGACAGGTGAGGGAAGAATGGGACATTGCAACATTCAACTTCATTTCTTATGATTACACATGGAAGAACAGAAGCAACCTGAGCTAATTGAGTACATAATGATTTTCAAGTCTCTTCAGCAGCTCATTTATTTTTAAACAAGTCAAACAATACACAGCTCAAACTGCCCAGCAGCTGACGCAGCAAGTTAACATCACTGATACATAAAACTTTCTTCCTTGCAACATCACACTTGCTCAGAACCTGAGAACAGAGGCAGCTCCCCACACAGAGCAGCAGCAGCAAAAACATTCCCCATTTCCCACCCTTTTTAACAAAAGGGAACACACAGCACTTACTTTTCATGAGTTTTCCTGACAAGTCCTTTAGTGCAGAGGAGGGGCTGTTTCTATTTGATACTGAAAGCTTGGAAGATTCTTGCTGATCAGCTGGAAGAGAAGGAGTCCCTGTCTCAGATTTTCTCAGACGAAGGGCACTGGTGCCGTGGCTCTCCTGCCCCGGGAGCACCACGTGGTTCTGGCTGCTGGGAATTCTGTCCTTCCTGTCCGAGCCCGGGGGCTCGCTCCGGAGCAGCCGGGCTGTGCCAGAGCCCTCCAGCCTCTCCTCCAGCCACCCAGCTGGAGGAGATGAGGCCAATTGCTGCTGTTTGGAGGGGGACACTGGCTCTGCCAAGGAGCTCTGCTTCACCGTGTTCAGGCTGTGGGCGCGGATGCGGGACCAGGTCGTGGAGTGGAAGCTTTCGGCCTCCAGCCAGAACTTCACCAAGTGCTCCATCCGGCGCAGCTCCATGAACTGGATAAAGTAAGGGAGGGCCACACTGTCCTGCAGGACTTGTTCAAGGGTCTTGGAAAGGCTTGATTTGGTCTCTTGAGCCTGGTAATTCAGACACGATCTGCCTAAAGGAAAACATAAAAGGGAATGACTCTGTATTGTACCACAGACAGGGGGGCTGGATACAAAAGTGTGCTGTAATGTAACTGGGAAGAGACAATTCCAACATAATGACTGTACACAAAGGAAAGGAATTGTCTGTTACCATTCAAAACCCTCCCAGGGTAACACAGATGCTACTGGAACAGCAGCCACACTGTTATTACCTATTTACTCACCTGAAAACCAAGGGATGGTGAGTGCACCAGGAATACACAGGAAATAAAAAATGTTGACGTTATGACAGAGGAGATGAAGCCTTACCTAAGTCTCCAAAATGAGCAGCTTCCATGTGACTTGGCTGCTTCTTGAGAGCAGCTGTGCGGCTGCTGGAGAAAGAGTCCATGTTGGCAGAGATGGCATTAATGGCCACATGGCTTGGTCCTGCAGCCTCCAGCAAGGCATGATTCCTAGTGCTTCTCTGAGGGGAATGTACTGGGATTGGAGCTGGAATCAAGACAGGAATTGTTAGAACACAAGGACTCTGAGATCTCCCCTAAACATTGCCCAGTGCTAAGCACCCCAACATATGCCAGGGAGTTTGCAGGAGTCAGTCCCATCAAAACCTCACTGTACCCTGTGGGCCATCTTTGATCAAGGGTCTGAATATAGCCCACAAGTTTTATTCTTTCATTACATTCACTCCCACCCACCACTATTTTCCTCATTCAGCAGCAAATCAAGAGATGCCAAGTCTAAGTTTACACGTGAAATATTCCTGAGTCTTCCTGCTTCCTTGATAACCTCTACTGTAAAAGCTTAACACTCTGTCAACAATTCAGTTTAGTTCCAATGCTCTTGCCAATCCATTCCCGTGCCTTTTGGAAGGCCAAAATGTGTTACAAAATCCTGAACTACAAAGCTATCTGTGAGCTTTAGTAAGAATATTTTTCAAAAATATTTTTGCTTCAAGATAAAAAAAAAAGCAATAAGGAAATACCTCTGATGAAAGCCAGGTTTATAAACTTAACCCCCTCTGGCTGTTTAGGAGTGGCTATGGGAGCTCAAAAAGAACAAAGAAAAACTTTCTCACACAAAACTCTACCTAATTGTTAATTGATGACAAAGCTGAAAAAACCCAAGCCATGCTCAGAGCAGTTTCCAAAGCTGCCTTAGAGATGAGGATGTCGTGCAGGGACATCTGACACCTCTGACTCAAAAATAAAGCACGTCAGTGACACGTTAGCTCAGCACTTCCCAGGGATGTGTTTCACCAAGGTGTCAAACAACTTGGGCTTCATGGCTTCCATGCTGCATCACTTTCATTTTATTCACAATTTCATGACAGAAGTTGACAATTTCACACTTGCATGCACAGTACAGACACCTCAGGAGCAATTGTATAGGAGAGTTAAATATTTAAGTTATTGCAAAGTGTTTGTCCAGTTGCAAGGTTTGACATCAGGACACCACTTGCTGCTTCTTACAAAGCCTTTGGGTATTTCATACCAGCAATAATGGAGAAAATAACTTTTTTCCAAGGCCAAGGGATGGCAGCAATGAGAAAACTTGGTGGAGGCTACTTGTGTAGAGCCAGAGCCACACTCCTCAATAAAGTCTGAGCTTCTGTCAATTAGATTCAAATTTAACTTTATGTTATGGACATTTGAGATGAAATTATTCCACTTTTCCTAAGGGTCAAACACCTTTTGAAAGCCTCAGGACACATCACCAACTAAAAATCACACAGAGCAGGAGCAGCTGCTCCCCAGGCTGGAAAGGTGCTCCCTGCTGCAGCAGCTCACAACATGCAACACTATAAATTTTCAAATCTATTTTTATTTTCAGGGTCACCATACTGGAGCCTGTTCCTGGTAAACTCATAGAGCTGGTCACTGGGAATGGTAATTGCACTGAGAAGTGCTATGAAATGGATGCAACTCGCTGTTTCCTGTATTTGATTTGAAAGACAGACCACTAAGATGAAAAAAGCTTTCCCTTTTCTCTTGATGTGCACACAACACATTAACAAGTACAGAAACAGGGTTTTGTCTGAGGGTATAAAAGTAACAGATGAGATTCACACAGTTCCCTCACCTCCTTTCACTACTGCAAGAAAAACTGACAGGATAAGCAAACTTGTTTTCCCACAGTTTATAAATTTCTTTTCCATCAAGACCTTTTTTCCTTTCCTAAGAAACTTAGCAGCAAGATCTCTGGACCACATGGAGCAGGAGCAGAATACCACGTTCTGACCAGGATTTGGATCTTCAGCCTCACAAGCCACATCAGACCCTGAGGCTTCCAGACACAGGGAAGCTGCACTTTCCAAACTCCAAAGGACACCACACATGAGCAAGAAACTTCAGGAGCAATTTGTGGTAGGTAAGGAACAGCCACCACGTGCAAGGTGACCAGACTGCCTGATCACTTTGAATTAAAGCTCATGCCTGACATAATTTAATAACCTTCTATACCTACAGATTCAGCAAGATGAGTAGGAGAGATTAGTTACTATAAATACTCAGAAACAGAATTAAGTTTTGGGTTTGGTTTGTGCTTGGTGCACAGGTCAAATCTGTACTCAGGAGTAAGGAAATGATCCTGCTGGGTAAGATAAAAATGGTAGATGATGGAAGAGATCTGAATTTACAGACAAAATTTTGATCTTACTTTTAATTGCCTTCACATCTGTGGTCTTTTCTTGTTCTTTGCCTTTCACTGTAAAATACAAGGGAAAATGTTAATGCTATTTTGGGTGACTAATGGCATTTACCTGAGAATGGACATAAAATTCCCAACATCAGCAAGTACCATAGGCAGACGTAAATTATGATTTTGTTACAACTGATTTCTAGTTTAAACTGCACATCCAGTAACTGACAGAGGCTGTCAAGGCTATACAAAAGCAAAACCTTATCATCCATTAATTAAGTTTAATGACACATAATCTGTTGAAATTACCTTGGAGGAAGAAGTTTGCTGTCTATAGAATTAAAGCCCGGCTACATTCAGGGTTCCTTTAATGACCAGCATGAACTGGGAGGAGTGGGAAAGGTGTGTTTTAAGTGTGGATGCTCTCTGTGAACCAGAGATCACCTAAAACCAACACCTCCCTTTTATTACAGGAAGAGCAGCACAACACACAACACTGAGGAGATGTGGGCTGGCTCTGGCTCCACGGAGCTGCTTCCATGCACATGATGGATACCCCAGAAATGCTCTGGAAACACCCTGCAAACAGTTAATTCCCTCTCAAATAGTATTGCTTAATCATCATCAAACCTCGGGTGAGCAGCTGATGGGGAGATAACAGTGTAAAAATTGTGATGGAAAAGCACTTGGGGGATTTGGGGTTTTTAAAATATAATTATTTTTTAAAGGAAGCGCCTAAAGGAAGTGAACGAGGGGATCTGTTTAAAACAAAAATAAAGCAACCCAAGCAGTACATAAACAGGATGGCAGAGAAACCAATGCAGTGGTGATATTGGAGAGGTGATCCACCAACGAGGCTGCTCCAGGCCAGGATTATTACAACAAATAGGTCATCCCTGAGCACGGCTGGGGAGCCCTCCCAAAGGCAACCACAGCTCACAGCCCAGCACAAGCACACATTTACATCACAAAACGTGAGCAGATGAAAAAAACCCCCACCAAACCATTCCTGTTCTCACCTAAGGACTTTAAATATTTTAAAGAGGAACTCCAGGCTCCGGTTACATAATTGCCCTGCCCCGGTGGCTGCAGCGCTGCCTGCCAGCCTCCCCTGTGAGGAGAAACACTGCAGGGCTGCAAATTGGCAACTCAGCCCCCAAATTTAAGCTACCAGGGAGCACATTCTCTGCCAGAGAGGTTTAGGTGTCCATTAAAAGAGGTGGATTCTCTCTAAACTGACCTCCTGCAGCTGTGAGCAGGGAGAGAAACCAGCCTTTACATAACTGGAGCTGATGGGCAGGAGAGAAATCACCGAGGAAATCAGCATGTCTGAGGTATCACTGAGGCACAAAGGGGACAAAGCAACCTCTGCACAGTACTACAAACCCTCATCTTCCCAAAATCACTCCAATACTTCATTAAACCAGTTCCTAACTATCAGCAGTAATTCCAGAGTTTCACACTCCATAAGCCTATTTTCAGTTTAAATACCCCTGTTCCTTCTCACCAGCTACTCAGTTCCTCTCTAATTACCTCCTTACAACTGGAAACACAAACTCCAGGTTCATGCTCCCACCCTTTTCCACACAGGCTGCTCCTGTCCCCTGCAGCCTTGAGCACAACGAAGTGACACAGGACAAAACCGACTCCGGTCTGGGACAAGAGCAAATTTTGGAGAGTGAAGTTTCACTACATGAATTTACTCTCACTTCCCCAAAAAAAGCGGATGTGGTGTGGTCCCTGTGTGAAAGCAGAGGGAACCACAGACTGGGGGCTGAGGGTGAGATTTCCAGCAGCCAATCCCATTCCAAAGGGTGCCAAACCAGCACGTGACATTTGAGAGTTTTAATTCACATCTTGAAATGCTCCAAACAAACCCCAAAACTGTTCACAGTGTGTCAGCAGCGCACAAAAACCAGTGTGAACCTGCCAAGGTCAGCCAGCCAGTGGGGCTGCATGTTATTCCCAAGATATCCCCAGGGATGAGCTGTTCCACTGGCAGCAGTTTCATAACCTGCCCTCAAGCACCCAGCTCACCTGTTATACTTTGATTTCTCATCCTATTATCCACCCTCAGTCTTCCAGACCTTCTTCCAGACCTTCAGTTTAAGGCTCAAGCTATAAAAACATTTCACCCTGCATTTTGATTTTTCTACAAGTTGGTAGTTTTATGATCCTTGCTACAGTTTAATTTAAAAACAGTTTTAATTTTTACCCACTGCAATATCCTCTTAAACAACGACAGCTCACCCCAGGAACACTGGTGCTTGTAGGATTTTGGACTGCACGTGTCCAGAGTTTTATCCTAAGCCTTAATGTGCTGCTTTTCTCCCAGCTTCAGCTTAAATCTTCTCTAAAAGCCAATCTAAAAATGGAGATCACACAAAACAGTGTTTTATGTACAGCCCAGATGAAAGGTTACTTCTCTCCTCTCCTTCACAGTGTCTCTCTCAGGCATTTAGCGCTGATTTGCCTCTCTGACCAAAGATCCTTTAATCAAAGTAACACAGATCCTCAATTACACCTCTCAGATAATCAGACCTTTCATTGCTTTCTCCCTGAGAAAGTTTCCACCCAAGCTGACCTTGTCCCTGTGATCCCACATCAGGATGGAACCTCAGCTCCACAATTCTCATCAACGAAGCAGAAGCTCTTTTTGAAGAGTTTATAACTACTATGAAAGTTTTATTCTGCAGCTCAACATTTGGATATAAACACTTCAAAAAGGATTATGGCACTTGGAAAGCCCTCAGTGGCTTCCAGAGTCTTCAGATCTGCTAATAAGAACAGAGGTTTAGACTCATTTCTCCCACAATTACTACACTCATCTCCTCAAAGAATGACATTTTCAGTGCTGCTACTTTGGCTGAGCAAGCTCCAGAGGAGGTGTGAGCCAAGAGCCACACCATCAGCTCAGGTACCACGTTCTTGCCTCCCAGGATGTGCATTTGGGGTTGGGTAACCCAGAAAGGCTTTAGGACAGGGGTGCATCAGCCACTGCTAGAAGATCAATGGTGGCACTGCTCGAGCTACAGCATCACGAGGCAACAGAACTTTCCCAAGGGGCCCTCCCTAAAAGGTGCCACTTTCACCAAAAACCACCCAAACCACAATAGCATGGCTTGAAAGCACAGGGCCCTCGCTGCAGCACGAGCACGAAGTGCCTCCAAAAGGCTGCACTCTCAAAGAACACTCAAACTACACCCATTTGTGCTGTTGGAATATTGTAAATATTTCAGGAGTCCTGAATTTCAAATCCCAGCTTGTGCTCTCTAACAAATGTATTACAAAATTAACTGCCAAGGGCTCCTTTGGCTTTCACAGAGAGCTCAGTGCGATGAGGTCCCTTTTCAACTGGGGTTTTCAGCTGCTGCTGTACGTTCTTAGCCCAGTATATTTTTTGCAAAGCCGGGTATGTCAGCGTTGTAAAAAAACCGTCTGTGAATGCTGAAAGGCTCAAACCCTGCACGAAGCGTGGGAGGTGCTACAGCCCCCTCCCCGCCCAGGTCACGGTCCGGAGCCGCCGGGAGCCCCGGGCAGGTCGGGGACCGCAGGCGGCGGTTGCTGCCGGTCACCGGCGAGCCCCAGCGGCAGCCGAGCCCCCTGAGCCCCGCCCGGCCCCAGCCCCTTCGACCCCTCCCAACCCCGCAGGAGGACGCGGGCGCCGGCACTGACCGTCATTGGCGGGGAGGCCGCTCCTCGGGGCCCGAGCGTCCTCGCGGGGCCCGGTGGCAGTGCCCGGAGGGGCAAGGCCGGAGCCCGGCAGCCGCGCGGGGGACGAACCCGGCGGCCGCCCGCCCGCCGTCCCCCTACCTTTCCGCCTGAAGAAGGACATAGTGCCGGGGAGGCGGCGAGGCGGCCGCCGGGGCGGAGGAAGGCGGGAGGGAGGGAGGGCAGCGCGCCGGGTCCTATGAATGAGGCTGCTGCGCCCGCCCGCCGCCGTCGCTCCCTCCGCCTCTTCCTCCCGCGGCGGCGCCCGCGGCCGCCATGTTGTCAACAACCGCCCCGCGCCCGCTTCCGGCCTGCGCCGCCCGCGCGGCACCACGGGATGCAGCCGCACTCAACATGGCCGCCCCGGCGTCGGGCCCGCGGCCAATGGGGACCGGGCGGGGCGGCCATGTTGGGTGAGGGCAAGGGGCTCGCGGGGGTCCACGGGGAGGCGGCCATCTTTGGTCAGGGCGAGGGGCGCCGGCGGGGTGAGGCGCCGTCGGCCATCTTGCTTGAGGGCACGGGGGACCCGGGGACGCTGCGGCGACTTGGGTGCGTCCCGTGGGCGCAGGGGACAGAGAGCCCCGGGGACAGGGGACAGTGGTCCCAGCTGCAGGGCACAGGAGCTCTCAGGGCAGGGGACAGCGGGCGAGCGCTGTGGCAGGGCCGTGAGAGCTGAGGTGCCCTGCGAGGCGCCCTGGAGGCTTCAGAGAGGTGTCCCAAAATGTCCCCTTTGGCCATGGGGGCTGCAGCGGACGGACAGATGGACAGACCCCTGCAGCCACGGGTCCATGCAGGCCCAGCCAGCCCGGCCGGTGCCTGGTGCGGTGCCAGGAATGTGGCAGCCCCGGCATTCCATGGCAAACCCCCGGACATGGGGGCAGCGGAACCAGAAATCCCTGCCAGGCTGGTCAGGACGTGGGGACACTGCTGGGAGTCGGTGTCTGATCAGTCAGTTCCGTCTGAGTCCCAAATCCTGCCACAAAAATCCTCTTAATTATCCTCCCGAGGCAAATCTGCTCTTTCCTCACCTACCAAGGACGTTTGTCGTTGTAACACAGTGCTTAGGTTGACCTCCAAGAAGCAGATCTCTGATATAAAAGCTTTACAAACACTTGATAAAGACTGTGATTATGAACTCTGGTTTGTGTGTGAGGAAGCTGAGGCACAGGGCCAGAGAGCAGCTCTGACATCCCCATGTCACACTGGATCGATGCAGTGTCACCCCTCTGCCACGGAACTGTCCTGCCCTTGGTGCTCAAGCCAGGAGAAAATGATGTAATTAATAATCATTACATAAATTTCTGCACCATCTTTCATCCAAGTGTTCCAAAGCTCTTTACAAACACTCGGTAATTAAGATTCATAAATTGTAAATGGCATAAAAGGTATATGGGGATCTTCCAGGGCTGGGATGGAGCCATCCCTTGGGCAGGATGGTGCAGCTGATCAACACCCTGTAGCAATTGCATTTTCTCTTTTGATATTATTTTTGTTAACTGATGCTCTTTGATACAGTTTTGTACACATGCCCAGAGGCTGGCTGGAGCATAATGAACCATTCTATATGGTTTCTACATAATGAATGGAATTATTTAATTGGCACATAACCTCAGAGACTGGTGATAAGACTAAAACATTCCAAAGATGAGCAAATTGGAAAGAATGGGATGACTCAGGGAACACTAAATTAACATCTGTCACAAAAGTTTGCACACAGTCCAAAAGTTTTAGTGTGTACATTGGTGTTGAACAAGGATGTAATGATTTACATCCTTTGGGGTGGGTAAATTGCAGCCATTCCCCATTCCCATGTGATGAGGAGAACCTTCTATGTTGCAATTAATTTTCAAACAGCAGCTCCTTTTCCAAAAACCTCACTCAACCTGTCAAAGTCTTTGGGATAATTCAGTTATCTCTGCATCAGACTCTAGATAACTGATGAAACCTCAGGATACAAGAGTTTGACATGAATTACCTTTCCTGGAGTGAAATTGTCTCCCTTTTTGGGAATGCAGAAGGGCTGAAGCTGCAATCCAGAGTTGGTCACTCAGCCTTGGATCTGGATCTGAACTGGAAGTGTGAGTGACAGCAGGTTCTGGAGTCTTTAACAGAATGTGACAGTTTAATTATCTGAGCAATCAGTCAAATATGACCTCAGGACATGGGTTGGCCAATGCCAGAAAAGCTGAGGGACTCCTCCCTAAATTAAAATATTCAAACTGAAAAAAGCCTCACAGCCTGGTGATTTTTCTTTCTTCACAGCTAGAAAAATAAACAATCTTTAATATTTGAAAATATCTAAATGGAATGGTCTTGTTTGGACAGAACTAACAAAGCCTTTGGTGTTTTAAACTCAGATAATCAATCACAGGGAACTGCTGTGCTCAATTACAGCACAAAAACATAAATGTAACACATGTTAGAGGCCATTCCCATTTTCCCCATCTTTGGGACAGTCCATTTATTCACATGATGTTGGAATTCTCTCTCATATATAGAATTATCACTGCTTTGGGAATACAAATACCAAAAATCACATGACTAAGGGCTTTAACAGCTGAGATGTTACTCTGGAATAAATAATAATGTCCTAAATATAAAAAGAGTCAAAGATGTCTTTGTACAGAAACTCACTAGAGCCTAAAAATCACATGTTCCAAACATTGCCATTGGAATTGTTAAAAAAAAAATAGTATGTTTTTTCAAACAAATAATTAGACACCTTTCAAAATAAGCAATAAAAATATAATCACTAAGAATCCAAGAATTAATGATGGGGGAGAGTGGGGAAGATGCAGCACAGGCATAGATTGGTGCACAACAGGATGCTGGGGAAGCTGGAAAATGGAGAAGATGGAACTGAGACATCACAGCAGGGACGCCCTGAAACTGCAGTCGCAGCAACTTCAATTAGAGACTTGTACTTTTCTCCTTTTTTAATGGGAAAACAAGTGTCTGCACGCACATATGAAATTCATGGCAAATTTGGATGTGGCTGACCTCAGTCCTTTTACCTTCATGGGAAAGGGAGGGCTGGTACCTGCTTCTCAACTGTGCTGAGGATTTCAAAGAAGGGAATTCTCCCACGTCCCAGCCTGGCAAAAATTAACTGCTTTTATTTAAATATTGCAACCTCTCCTTGTCTCCTTCCACTGAGCACATGCCCAAGGAGGGAGGTTTGTTCCTCCCTGCCTGGTTGGGCAAAACAAGGGGTGAAGAGTTTCTGCCTGACTCTTAGTGGGTGAGTTAAAACTTGAGGTTTGAAGGGTAAAATGTGGGGAAAAAGAGAAAAGAAAGGCTCACTCCCAGCGGAAAGAGCTGTGTTTGTGATCTGCTGCAGATGGGCTGGGCAGCAGCGCTCTGGGGAAGCAGCACCAAGCAGGAGCAAACAGAAAAGCCCCCGCCCCAGGTCCTGAGCTCTTCCCAGCCCTGCAGGCTGCTCCCGCAGGAAGGAGCCTTTCCTGCAAGGTTTTCAAGCGGCTCTGGAATGACTCTGAATTAGTGAAAACAAACCGGCTCGTTCTCACCTCCACTCTGCCCAGATGGAATTGTCAGCGCTGTGTGGGACTCACCTCTGATGACCTTTCTCCAATCCACAGTGTTTTTCCCAAGTTCTTGGCCATTCCATGGTGTCCTAAATACCTGAAAAATAATAATCTAGTGTAAGTTAAAAGTTAAAAAAATAATATGGTTTAAGACCATTTTCTGTTTTTCCCTTTATGTGGGGTTTTTTCCTTTTTGCTTTTCTAGATGCCTCAAGGAGTGCAAGAAGTGATGCAGCACATGGCAGCAGTCGGGTATTTCTTCAAACCAGGGATATCGGGCAAAACCAAGGCTGAGTGTGATTTTGTCCCTTCAAAACTTCCCTGGAAGTCACAGGACAAGCAGCATCCGCGACATTTCTAAATGCAAGACACAGACACACCCCCATGAAGCCAAAGCGCTGCATCCAGACAGAACTGCAGCACGTTATCCCGGAGGTTTTGCCCGTGAATTCAGCTGCAAGTGCGGATGATTTGCCATCGCTTCGCTCCCGGGACAGCCCGGCTCCTACCGCAGCACTCTGGGCGCACACCAGGAGAGGGTGCCAAGCCCCCGGCTTGTGCTGCCGGGATCCGCACGGGCTTCCCGGGACCGCCGGGTTCTGGGGGCTCGGAACCCTCTCCAAGCGCTGCGCTTAAAGTACCAACCAACGCGCCCTGGATCTAAAGGAAAAGCTCTTTTTTTTTTACCAAAAGCTGTCCGAATGCCTTTAACTGTTTCAGCGGTATCGGCAATAAGAGCCCGAAGCCCACCTGAGGACATAAGAGCAGGATAAAGATATTTTTGGCTATATATTTAAAAGGATCTGATTATTTTTGCGGATGATGGACGTGGGACCGCTCGGGGGGACAGCTGAGCTTCTGGAGATCGAGAAAATCCTATAAGATCTGCGAGGCGCAAGTATAAGACATCAATCCATGCTGCACAACGACCGTGAGGTTTATCAGGAATAAAACCTGATCCATGAAGTTTCAGCATGATTGTTATAAAAATCCATCTGCACTGGGAGGCGCAGCTTTTACACCTCAAGTAAGCGCAGGCTCCCGGGCAGCCGCTCTGCTTCGCTCCCCACTCTGCGTCCAACACCTTGGAGAAACCTGCGGGATTAGAGGATAGCAGTGCTCGAGCGAGCAGACCTCGAGTACGAGACCTCCCTCCCACGGAGGGGCTCTGCGGGCGCTTTAAAGCCCCCGAGCGGTGACGCCCGGCCTGCGAGAAATTCCCCTCAAACCCGCATTCCCCACGCGTGTCCCTGTCCAGGAGAGCCGCAGCATCGCCGTCTGCGGGCACCGGAGAGGGGGTTTAAAGATACCACCGACAACCGCAGGAATAAAACGACTCTTTCGGGGCCGCTCCGCAGCCCTCAGAGGGCAGGGAAACGGAGTAAACCCCCCAAAACGTGTGCGCAGGTGACCCCGCTCCCCCCGCCCCGGATTCCCCCCGCCCGCCGCGGGTGTCGCAACCGCGCCCGTGCTCAGCCGCGCCCCGCGGGGGGGGCGGCGCAGGGAGCGCGCAGGGAACGCGCAGGGAGCGCGCAGGGGCGCGGG
>WBMZ01015767.1:0-44891 GCA_013400975.1 Atrichornis clamosus
GGCGCACAGGCCCCACGGGGACAGGCTGCCAGAGAGCTTCTGGCTGCAGGGAGGGATGGGCAGCGCTGCGCCCAGAGCAGCTCCCACGCCGATGTCAGGGAGATCACCCAGGCTTGTGAGAGAGTGGGCAGAGAGCAGGGCTGGCAGCTCAACAAGAGATGCACTTTAATACATCTCGTGGTTCTTGCATTCACTTGTATGCCATGGCTTTTATTCCAAAGGGAGGGCTGGAGAGTGCAGTGGTGTGGAGGGGATGAGATGCACAGAGCACGTACACTGCACACCGTGTTTGCAGCTAGCTGGGAAATAAGCCGCTGCCACACCACTGCCCACCTCCAAAACCCATCAACTCCCGTTGTTCCGAGACATCCAACCTGAAAATAACGTGACCATCACTGGTTACACTGAAATGCCAATGCTGTACCATCCACTACATTAGGTTTCTTGAACAAAGCCTTTGTTTCTATGTTCAGAAGTCTAGCAAGCTTCTCTCACCTATTTAAGACTATATTTGGAAATACTTTAAAATGGTAAATAAGCTTTGTCCTTACAGGACCATCAGCAGAACAATAATTTTCAGCTTTCTGACTAGGTACCTACTTCAGATGGCAGTCTTTTAATATTTACATAATTATTTGACCAGAGACAACAAAACAAATTGCTTGCTTGTGTTACAGAAAGGGCACTAAGCATTTTCTCTTCAAGTAGCATTACAGCTGACCCTCTCTAAGCCTCTTTAAACCAAGTTAGAAAGAGCAACTTAGAAGAGCAACGTTTCCAGACAAAAAAATCCAAACCTATCCACAGATGACCATCACTGTAGAGTCACTCATCTCCCATTTATTGAAAAGAGCAGAGTCATTAATTATCCATCTTCTTGCCTGGCTAGACAGGGTTCTAAAAACATCCCTATAAAATCTAGTAACTTTTCCAACATGGAGAAGAAGAGTGGGCATACACATGGTAGGTATGTTTTAGTTAACCTCTTTTAACCTTTTTTTATTATAAAGGTTGCCAACAAATTTAAGCTTACATTGCCCAAGCATGCTCTAGAATAAGATATCTCTGTTTCAACCAAGAAAAACAAATTACTGACAATATATTTTATGATGCTAAATCAGTGGAACAGTGCTGGAGTCTACACTTTGCAAGTCAGGGTCTTGGACATGGCAAGAGAAGACACTGTGCCAATCTTTATTGCATAATGTACTGCAGTCTGCAATCTCCTGCTTTCCATTCACAAACACAAAAAGAGAGCCCCAAGCCTAAGAGGCTCAAACAAATGATTCACTTCACCCATACTGGTAGATTCACAGGAAAATTAAGCATACACACAATGCCTCTTGAGAGCCAGGATCTGACCACAAACATCTTTTAAAAACCTGACTTTTTTCCAAATCAGAGCAGTGTCACAGAATCCCAGAATGGCTCAGAGTGGAAGGGACCACAGGGGGTCATCTGGCCCCACCTTCCTCAGGGGTCATCCCTGAACACAGGGCACAGGATTGCATCCTGTGAAAAAAAGATATAAACCACCTAAACTATGTTCTGACTTCAGACTGAGTACTTGAACTAAAAACACGCAGTTTTACTTAGTGAAATACTCCAGGTGCACAAATGCACAGACCAGTTCCTTGCCAGTATCCTGGTTTAAAGAACTTTAACCAAAAAGCATAAAATGAAGATCTCCCATGCCCTAGGAAATTGTGCCAATCATGAGAATACAGGGTTGTGAGGAAAACCATTCCAGACAACCTCTCATTTCACAGGCACAACTCAGGTGGTGTTGCCTGCACCAGGGACTTGAACTCCGTGAACCTCCAGAGTTAGGGCCCTCAAGAGAGAGAGGAGCAAACTGGCTCCATGTTCCCAGCTGAGGAGATTTGCCTTAGGAAATCCTGCAGTGTGGTTGGGGTAGAAATGCTAATTGAAATGCCCTTTGGCAAGGGAAAGGCTTGAACCTCATTCAGAAATGTACTCACCACTGATCTGTTAAAGCAAAAATGTAATGCAATGAGTTCTGGCAGTCTAACACTTTGTTTCCCTTCCTTCCTGATAATCCACACTCATGGGAAAGCCTGGGGATGAAATAAAAAAATGAAGGAGAAAAAAAAAAAAAGGAGGGATGAGTGGTAAACTTAATTAATTTTTCATTTTTCTGTTTTGAAAATGAAAAGACCACTCTGAAAATAGTAATTCCTCACCCAGCACAGAGAGACACACAAAACCACTGAGTACTGGGTTTAGAAGGAATCTGAAATCTTAATCTTTGGTTTTCTTTGAAAGCACAGGGGCCTTCAGGTGGGGTTTTTTGGGTGAAGAAACAAAGGCTTGCTATATGGAATTCAAAGGGATGCTTTGTCCAGAATGCAATAATCCTGTTCCAGGTGACAGGTGTCAGCTTGGCCAGCTGTGTGACCAGCAGTGTGGTTCTACACCTTCCTGGAGAAGCTCTAAGACTTCAATTAGAAATCTCCTCAGATCTAGGAAACGTTATATGAAAGAAACCTGACATTACTTTTAAAAGTACAAAGCAAAGCTTACAGAGTAAGGTAAAACAGGCATTCACATTTCTCATCCTATTTAGAGATGAATGATCTGAATATTAACTTGGAGGTATTTCTGCAATTTTTGCAATTTGACAAATGAAATGCATTTAAATTTGATTTCACTTAGCTGCTATTTTTTCTTCTGCACTCCACAATATCAATTACTAAAGTATGTTTCTTTAACAACTAAAATTCAAAAGGCAAACTTTTATTTCTTTAAAGCCTAGAAATTCCCATTTTTAAACATTGTGCAACTATCCTTTGTAGGAGGCAGTCTGCAAAACTGCCAAACCTTCATGGAACAAAGAGAAAAGATTGTATCAGAATGACATGCCTCCAAAAAAAACAGAGTTTCTTTCCTGTCAGAGAGAGAAATGACTAATGTGCATTGCAATTAGTGCAAAAAACAATTCTATCTTTGCAGTTGCAGACTGGGAAAACTACTTTTTGGTGTTTACATAGCCGTAAGTAAAGTAGTAAAACTTTGAGCTGCTGTTAGGGGTTGGGTAATAAGCACATTTTTTCCTCTCAAATGTTTAATGACAGTGAATCATTAAACACCCATCATGTGAGGTATTCGATATCATGCTACTACAAAGATTAGAATATTGTAGAATTCGCTAGTGATCAACACATTAATAAAAACCAAACTAAGTAATTTGAACTTTAGAGTCCACAGGAACTGCATGATCCCATTTTTTCATTGCTCTACAGAAAGCAACAACCCAGCAAGTGAGAGGATGCAAACCTTGCCAAAGCTCAATAAATTCATGAAAAAAAAAGGTATGAAATTGTTTGCTTGCAACACTCATTGTTTGGACGCAGTAACCCACATCTCAAGAATCAAATATTTTTGAAGCAGAAAAGCCAGGGACTCCTGTCTCTTCATGTAAGTGGCATTTCCACACATCACCCTCCCTGCCATTTATTATCAATACTTCTGTCCTTTCCAGACATACTGTCTCCACTTACATTCCATTTTCAGTTTGCCCTCAGCTGGCAAGCACAAGATGAACTCCAGCTCTGGAAAACCACTGACAGAATTTTAAGGGGTTTTTTTTTTTGTTTTGTTTTGTTTTTTAAACCATCATACCAGTATATTTCCTCAGAAACACATTCAAAGTATTCGACTTGAAACGCATTTCAAATACTTGAAGTACTGGTACTCCAAATGCAAACAAACCATTCCGATATAAGATCCAAGTTTTACTTACATAGGACAATAAAGCAAAGGAAAAGAAGTCTGAAGTGAGAAAGCAAGAAGCTACATGTAATAAAAATGTGACCAAGGGAGGAAAAGGAAAGAAAGGGATGCACATGCCATGGTATCTTCAATTTCAGCTCTGCTGTCCCACCAGTCTGAACAAGTGCAACACAGACTGCAAGGGAACAAGAGGCACATTGTGCAGTGTTCTGCTCTGGAGTGGGGAAGAGAGACAAGAGAGGGAAAGTATCTCTTGTAATCCGAAGAATGCAGCCGAACTGAAGCATCCCAGCGATACCACTGTCAAAGGAATCTTGTGTTTTTCCCATTCTGACTCAGAGCAGGGAAAGGTGTGCACCCAGTAGAGCTGAAATGTGCAAGAGAAGCAATGAAAACCTGGGAGGCAGCACTTCTCCCCTGAAATTATTCCTCACCTCAACCAGAACTCGCTGGCACGTCAGAGAAAAACTCTCCCTGAGCCAGAGATCCTTTTAGAGAGCACCCAGGAACTTGTCCCATCCATTTCTGCCTTTCAGTAGACACTAATCAAAGATGAAGGGGGAACTCAAGAGATCAGTGAATGAAGTATTTTCTGATTCACGACCTGGGGCACTCAGATGAAAAAGAAACTCCACCCTGCTTACAGGGCAGAAATAAGGTGCTCGAGGGGGGCACACTCAGGTTTTGTCCGTCCAGGCAGCAGCAGAAGCATCTCCCCAGCTCAGGCAGGTCAAAGACATCTAACTCACGAAAAACACAGGCCACAAAACACTCCAGGAGTTGCAGCTGGAGGACACAAGCTAAGTCTCAACACTCACACACCGAAGTGTAGTTTGTTGCTTATCAAACATCCCAGAAAATGCAATATCACTATGCAGAAAAACATGAAGTAGCATTCTACTAGCGAAAGCCTCTGAAGTGTCTCTCAAAAAAATGTTTTTGTCAACAGTGTTTAAGACTTTGTGGGACTTAATTCAATTTAGAGTAATTAGACCTACTCTGAACTTCAAAGAAAAAGTTATGTCTATTTTTGTACACTTTTCATATTTAAAGTAGTGAAACAAAAACATTTCCCAAAGTTACTCCTCCGATTTGATGTCCACTTGTGCTACCAGAGTGAATAAAGTAAGTTCTGCTGCTTCTCTTCATTATTTAATTTATTAGAAGTGGATTGACTTTTTTTTTTTAAAAGTACAAAAGCCTGTTATTACTCCATGATTTCAGCTGGGGAAAAAACTACTTTAATAAAACACATACTACAAGCTGACTCTGTCTTGTGCCCCAAAATAGACAGGTAAATAAAGTCACATAACAACAACAAACTATTAGTGATGCTTAAGGCAAATTGGTTTATTCAAAACAAGTGAAGGTACGTAAGTGACTCTCCCCATGTGAGGATGGGCTGGCACCATCCTGGTGAATTTTCAGCAGGCACACACCTTCTGCTCTCACACAATAAAATCATTCAAAGGCAGTAACTCACATGACTTGTTTCAAAGTGACAAATAAAGGAGTGACACTGCAGTCACCTGGCAGCTGGCCACAGACTTGCTCCACTGAAAGGAATTTATTCAAACAGAGTCAACAACAAATTCTTAAACATTCTAACTTGGCAGAAGAAAACCTGGCTCAACACCACTACATGCCAAGTTTCCTGGAGTTACAGGTTAACATCCACAGGTATATGTGCTCTGGCTAAATGTCACCTGGGAAAAATAAGAGACCAGTGTCTGGATAAATCCTGTGTGCTGTTTTAGCCAGCAGGACTGTCTCCACTGCTGGCACTACCCCACCACACAAACCATCACATCCTTTAGCAAGAATACGCTGTTGGCTGCAAGCAGCAATTAATCCTCTGGAAATGTTTGCTTTAGAAACAATCAACTGATGGGTGTTAGAGAGAAATGTGACAAGCCCAGAACGTGAGACTGAAAATACTGCAATGAATAACCAAAAACCCCTCTCAAACACGAGGCAACTTAAGACATGTCTCAAGCCAGACTCAAGTCAACACAGCATTTTTAGAGCTGTTCAGGTGTGTAAATGCATCCACACATGTGCTACCCTTCAGCAAAGCTCCTGCTCACTATGCAGAGTGCATTTTATATATGTGCATATATATTTCTATTAATTCCATGCTCTATTAAGGATAATGAAAGTATCCATCCAATGCTGGTTTGCCTCAGCTTTTCCTGTAGTAAGATAAAGCTGTTGTACCTGTATCTTGTCTGTCCTTCTGATACACACAATTTCAGCATGGGACAAGCTATCACTGTGGCAAACGAGCAAGGAGTTTTATTCTATTTAGCTCTTTTGGTCCCTCAGCTGTTTCAGTTATCAGTAGAATACTGCTGCAAACACTGTAAATGGTGACAAGCCAGAGAAGAAGCTGCATTCTGAGGTTCTCTCACTTGTTTCACCAACTTCATCTACATCATAAAACAGGGGATTCAAAAAAATCATACCAATGCAAACAGTAATACCAATGCATAATCTGAAAGTATAACTTTTATTTTAAGTTCTGATATTTTTCTGTATTAAGAATTCATTGCACTGTCAGGAAAAACATTACCTGCTACTGTTTACTTTTCCTGACAACTTTTCTGGATTTTTGGCCATGCCTGACTGGCCAAGCTGAGGACAACTCCTTATAAAGAATCACAGAATCATTAAGGTTGGAAAAGACCTGAAAATACCACTGAGTCCAGCCTTTGACCAACCACCACCTTGTCAGCTAAACCAGGGCACTGATTGCCACATCCAGTTGTTTCTTGAACACCTCCAGGGATGGTGACTCCACCATCTCCCTGGGCAGCCCATTTCAATGCCTGACAACCCTTTCAGTGAAGAAATTCTTGCTGCAGTAAAGATCTGCTGCCCAGAAACACCTGAGGAGGCAAGGACAAGAGCCTGCTCTCATTCCACAGTTCCCAGTGAAAGGTTAGCTGTGGGTCTCCCTCTCACACAGCAGGAAGGTGCATATCCATGGAGATCACACCATCACAGGAGGGAGAAACCCTGCAAGGCCATGGCAGGTCTGCCCACGACACAACTGTTTAGAGAAAACATCTTGCACAGAGCAGGGCAGTGGGGATCTTGCTCAGATTTCGCACCTCAGGAAGAAAGGGGGAGAGATGAACACACACTGAGGAAGTTGTCCCATCCCCGGAAGTGTCCATGGCCAGGATGGAGCAACCTGGATTAGTGAAAAGTGTCCCTGCCCATGGCAGGGGTTGGAACGAGATGATCTTTAACATCTGTTCCACCCCAGGCCACTCTATGATTCTTTAGAGTCTTCGAAATGCTTTATGTCCCAAGTACTTTCAAAAAGGAGAAGGGAAACTCCTACTTGGAGGTTTTTGGTGCCAGCTTCTTACCTGCAGCTGAAGGTAGAGATGTCTGCTTATGCACAGTCTGCTACTCCAGGCATTGGTGTCAACTCTGCCGACAAGGTCAGTCGCTAGAAGGAAAAAAATAAAAATACTGTTACACATTAGTAAAACTACCTCCTTCCTTTAATGCTTTGGAAAAACACAGTGTTCACCTAGCACCTGTGGATCTCTAACAGCCTGCTACACGCAAGCAATGCTTTATTTTTGAAAAGTTAGTTCAAAAGAAATGTGGAATACTGCACTTAATTTGCTACTTCTTATACCTGGTGTGACATGTTCCTGCTATAAATAAGTTTGGCAAACAACATTTCAACAGCTTTCCAGAACATTAGGAAAAAAACCCCAAAACAAACCCTAAGCACTGTATTAGGGAGTCACGAGCATCTACCACTGCTAAATTGTAAATATAGGAGATTGAGAAATAATCTTCTTTCCCAATTTTCTTTTTAAGGAAAATAATCCTCAGACTGGAGTTGTTCCAGATGCATAACCCTCCAAGTGCTCTCGAGCTGCACACCCTGACTCCCTTGCAGCAGTGAATCACGAGCACTGCATGCATAAATAGCCAAACAAACTAGGCAAAAGGTAACAAATCCCAAACTGCTGATTAAGACTAATAATCAGCTTGGAAGGGATGCTTACTACAACAATGTTTAACAGCACCATCGTGGCAGACTTACAAACATTGCCTAATAGCCAAGGAGAACATGTGAGACGTGGTTATTTTTAAACCTCCACGACCAAAGACTTTCTGAACAATATTTTAAAGGAACGTACCTATTATGTGTAACTCTACATAGGTATAGAGTGCAGCACAGAAGAACGGATCTAAATCAGAAAAACTTTCCACTGGTATTTCAGCATCTCCTCCGCCACTGTTGTCACTGAATTTTATCCAGACAAAAGGTTTGTCTCCCAATTATCTGTCAGACCTATGTGGAAAGATGTAATAACTACCAACTCCAGCATAAGAATGTCGTAAGAGTTCAGAAAACAACAAAAACCTCTTACAGATCTGGAAAGAAGGGACGTGCCTGCTGTAAAATATTAGACCATGCACACTATGCATCAAAGCCCTACAGGAGTAATTGCTTCTCTCATTACAGCCAAAACCTTCACAATAGGATATTAAGGAGCTCCAAAAATCTCAGGCACATATCAAATAATTTTCACCACAACTGACTGAATAGGTAGCTTTGAGTCACAAACCAGTATTAATTAAATTCCTGAGTTGTCAAAATTTGTTTTTGTGATGTTTTATGCTTTCCACTCTCCACTAACATTTACTAATGGTTCACATGAGCCTTCTACTTCAGCTCTGAAATGAACAGAACAGTTTTTGGTGAGTTTATGCCTCTCAGCTGAGAAGCTGTAATTTCATAGAAGGGAGATATGCTTGTTAAACTTCCTTAATGTACTTGATTGCAGTTCCATTATAGAACATTGCTTTAAGTTCTCTACTCAGGTTTATTCACCACAAAGTCGTAACTAGTGTCAAACAGTCACAGAAAATGCAGAACATTCATCCAACCCACCACCTCAGGTTAAATCACCAGTGCCTGAGCCCCAGTTACTTATCAATTCCCATTTACACATGTTAGATTAGGATAATAAACCTGGTTTTAGGATACAGATGGTGAATTAGTTAATCCAGAGGCACAGATGCTTGAATTTTGCTGGGGGAGGGAGACAGGAGAGAAATACCATCTCACCCCAAACTAGGAAGGCTCAGCTTTGAGATGCTGAAAAGCTGTCTTTATCTACTGCAAACAAGTAGTAAACATTTCAATGACTGCTCCTTGTTAATGACTCCAGGATACTTTACCCAGCAGCCAGAGAACTGTGGATTCTGAACCTGAGAGTGGAGGGGCTGCGATGCTGATCCAGCAGCAGGGACTGACACTTCGCTCAAACAGAGCTGCTTTATCTTCAGCTCCACTGAAGCCCTAAAGCTCTTCTCAGACCACTCTGCAAACTGAGTGGGAAGGAGTAAGGATAAGAGCCACATTCTGTCCTTAGGGACCCCTATTAAATCAGATCTCAACATCAGTCACTTCCTCTTTGTTTTCCTCAAGCCATATGGCTTCCTGACAAAATCTGTACAAACAATAAATCCATTAATCAAGCCACTGTTAGAGGAAAAGGCGCTTTTTTTTTCCCCTTCCCTTCATCAATCCAGACATTTAAATGGAGATGTTTTATATATTTTATTTTTTGAAAGTCCCAAGGAAAATACTGAAGTCGTCTTTGTTCTCACACTGCAGCCTTGTAGACCAGAGCCCCAGTTCCAGCATGTACTTATAGGAGATCCTCACATGTTAAAATGCAAAGAGATACAGGAAGATAGAGAAGTCAGTCAGACCAACAAGAAAGGAGTCCAGCTTTACTGACTGTGTTAGCAGGGATACAGCGTAAATTGCTGCCTGGGTTCCCTGGCATATTGTGTCAAGAACCAAAATAGCAAAACGTACTTTTGTAATTAACGGAAGTAAAATAAGAGAGGCATTAAAAGTCTGCAAAGCTCTGAGGAGATGCACACATGCAAATGCCATGAGCAGCTCAAAGGAAGAGTTTCTTTTAAGAGATGCCACAAAAAAGGATTTCCCCAGAGGCCAGGTTTCTTTGCAAGGAGAACCAAGATGATCCATACGCTACATAATCCATCTACTTGACACCTCCAAACTGGTAAAACCATGCTGGTGATGATGTGCATCCCAGATCATGAGGAAAAACACTGCACATGCAAGGAACTCACTGGTAGGGAGGAAACACAGAGAGGAGCAAGATTTCTAGTTCTTGCAGGTGGGAAACTCCCTTTGCTGCAGGTGGAGAGATCTCACACTCCTCTGGAAGAGGGGAGAAGAAAGTTAAAACCAAACCTAAGCAGGCTCAGTGTTTCACCAAACTAAACACACCTGAGGGCTGCTCAGGTTCAGCCCTGCTGCAGGGTACCTGTTCATGAAGGGCACACACACACTGCTGGGCAGACACTGAAAGAAAAAGCATGGTCAAGCACCCCCTCTCTTCCTGCTCCACCGGCTGGCTCAAAGACAGACCAAGGCTGAGAATTCAGGAAAAGATAAAAAAAGAAAGGAAAACCCGAATTCCTTCACTTGCAATAGCTTTTTTGCAATGTCAGATTATTCCTGTACTCTCAGAAGTCACTCTGAGACACGTGTGCAGTCTGTGTTATCCCTGTCTATCCCGAGCAAGTATTTGTATCGCACCTTGGAGCCTGCTCAGCGAAGCAAGGGGTTTCTGGGTGATGATGGAAGAAGGGAGAACCCAGACACAATTCATCACCTGGTATCTGATGGCATTACCAACAAAAGCCAATTCAACAAAAATGATTTGCTGGTCACCACTTCAGAGAGTATGGAAATGCAAAACGCCTGTTTTGATGAGGTTCTTTCCAAAATTTCTTTGACTAAACTTTTATTAGTCAACAGTCTCCAGTGCAAAAGGAAGATTGGGAAGAACAAGCAATTACCTTCCAACTCAGGTGGTCTGTTTCAGTCACACATTTCTCAAGCAACTGTAACCCTTGCACTCACACAAAAAGAAAATAAGATTAGCATGGGAACAAATCCTTTCACTTTAAATCATTTTTTATTTTCTTCACAGATGTTCTACAGCTTACTGGATGATCAGAACTGTGCCTTAATTCCTGTCAACCAAAGTAACTCTTTGTTTAAACGAAGTTCAGGAAACACAAAGCAGTTTATGTCACTGACAAAAACCTCATGGAGAAAGAGCATTAAAAAATCTGTTAAATTTGCTTTCCAAAAGCTGGGGTGGTTTTTTGGGGGGTAGTTGGTGGTTGGGTGTTTTCTAAAAACAGGAAGGCAGCATTCTTGATTAAAAGCAGGAAATCTTTGAAATTACATCCTTTTCTGTCTTTGTTGAAGTTAAGCAACAATTAGCCACAGAGGAGAAAAAAAATATGGAGAGAAAAGCTTATAAAGTTTGAGTCATTGTCTCCAAGGAGACACATCTGTAATTTGAACAAGGTCAGAACATTTTGGTCAGTTCTGCTGGGTTATGGGAGACACACGATGTTAGCTGATGTCCCTACCAAGGTAATGACAATCCTGAAAGGCTGCAGGTATCACGTGGAGCCTGCACCACTATGAATTATTAGCCTCAAGGCCACAGCCTAGTAAGAAACACCATCATACCCGAAGTACAGATGGATTTGTAAATGCCTGGAGGTAGTGATGAAAGGTATGTTTGTTTTGGACAGAGTGGTGAGGAGGATCAGGTGCTGCCAGCTAGGGAGGCCTTTTACCACATCTGGGGCAGATGGTCCCAATTACCTTCTCATCACTGTTAATCAGAAGTCATCTGTCAGCAGCTGTACAATAACCTATGTAAAAATAAATCTGGGATTGGTGTTTGGCTTCTAGCAAGAAGAAAGCTTGTCTGTGACAGATCAGTGCAAGCAGCATTCTGGCTTGAAGTCTCATTTACAAGCTTGTGGTATAAAGGTCTGCAGGTGCAAGATGCTCTCTTCACATCAAGTGTGAAAATGGAATACAGGAAATGTTGACAAGAAAATTTAGGAGCAAACCAATGAGGAGGAGCAGGCAGTTCTCCCTCCTGCTAGCTCACTATTCTGCCCTTTCTGACCCTACTGCTAGACAGCATGTGCTCCCAAATTAACAGCATCTGTACCACCCTGTTTTGGCTACTGCTCTTACCTACAGGGACAAAACTGATCCAAACTGGAAGCAAGACACATTATTAGGAGAATACAAAGAGCATCAACCTGTTCATGTCTTCACTGACTGCAGTCACTTGTTCATGTCCTCACTTCACTGCAGAAGGTAGCCAGTCACAAGATGCAAAAAGTTTATTCCCTCCCTTCCCTGAGCAACCCAACACCTCAAACAGAATTGGCAGGACTTGCCCAGCCCAGACTTCACTGCACCATCAAGTCCCATATCCTGTGTTAGCAGGAGCAACTGCAGTTCCATCCCTTTCCACACCAGACAGAAAATAAGTTACCTCTTTGTTACTACTATTAAACTCTCCTTAGGAAGAGAAAAGCATTGTTTCTCTTCAAATTCACCCTAAACTACTCCTTATTTGCTCCCAACACTGTATCCTAGTTCTTTAAGCTCTACTGCAGTGTTGAAAAGCAAGTGCTACAAACAAGATGTTGACACATAAACCAACAAGAGTGAAATTAGAATTATAGAGCAGCTTGATATCAAAGTCTGGACTGAGATCTCCAGAGTTCTGCCTGTCATTTTTCTCCCTGCAAGCATGTGAAGGGCATTTGCTTTCCAGGAACAAGGGGCTTGTATTCATTTAATGAATTTCTAAGCCTATTTAGAGTTCCAGTTGTTGAGAAAAGAGAAAGAAGAGGAAAAACACTTGACGCGATTTATTTTCTTTTTGTTTAAACAACACAGCCAAGAGAGCCCCAGCACACGAGCTAAGGGAGCAGAACACTTACAGGTAGAGCACGATGCTTTCTCTTCCTCCAAACTAACATTTCACTTGGCAACCCCTGTGACTAAAGCCCATGTAACCATGACCCCAGGATGAAGAGGGGGTGCTGATGCAGCAGAGAACCATCACAACTCCCCCACAGACCCACCACAGACCACACGTCCTGCGCTACTCCCTCATCCCTGCGCACGCTCCCTGCAGCTCCACCTGGAAGAACACTGGGGGAATTGCACAGAATCCAGGAGTTTCTGTTCTCAGCAAGAAGACTTTGTTTCTACCAGACAGCAGGCATGTCACCCTTGCTGACAGAAGGCATGCTTTCCTCTGCTTCCTTCAGCAGCCCTGGAATCGTGATGGTTCCTGCAGACTGCTGATCAGAGCATTCCCTCCCCAAACACTGCCCTGGCCACTACGGTGGGGTCCCATGCAGTCAGGCTCACTTCACAAGGTCATTATCCAACATAACAACACGGAAAGTCATGGCAACAATTTGCTTGGTTGTTCAGAATTATTTCTTTTTCTGCCAACAGCCCTTTTTGCTCACCGTCAACCTCAGTCTGCTCCGTAGATTTGAAGAGAGCAGCTCCCCCTCTTTACATTCCTGCCTCACCTGCACTATTTCATCCTTGACTATTAATTCTTCAAACACAGGATCAAAATCTTGCCATGCCTACATATCACTAAATATTTTGCACTGATTCTCAGAAAAGTATGTATGAGAAAGTACATTTAAAGAAAAAGAGCAAGAGACTAAGTAATACAGTCAAGTAGAATTTAGCAGAAATCAGGATTACGTCTGTGTAGTCACATATCCGCTGACCTGTATGGGTTGCAGGTTACCAGAAAGCATACTGAGTTAGCTCCTGTTATTAATTCTAGTGGTTACAACTACAGGAAGGCATTTTAAAAGAACAATTCAAGTTAAAACATGTCATTAATCATGCACATCTCTGAAAAAGTACAGTTGGGCAAGTCGTCCAGGTATTTAGGCACCCTAAAAGTGGCAGCACATAAAAACACAAGCACAGATACATAGCATTTGCTGTCATTTCTTTCCTTAAGGATAAGTCTAGTTGACAGAAACTGAAAAAAAAAAAGGAGTAAGATTCTGGTTTATTTGCGTTAGTGTAGTTAAAACCAGTGTAAAACTAATGAAGAATAAAACCAAATCTCCCTTCCCAGAGAACTGTGGATGCCCCACCTGTGGAAGTGTTCAAGGCCAGGCTGGATGGGGCTCTGAGCAACCTGGGATAGTGGAAGGTGTCCCTGCCCATGGCAGGGGTTTGGAACCATCCAAAGGTTCCCTGATTCCTTTACCACTGAGCACGTGTGCCAGCTGGCAGGATGACTGACCTGGTGGCAAAGCAGTGGTTCAGCCTGCAGCCTGTGTTTGCACTACTGCCAGAATCCAACAGTCCCTCCAGTTCACTCACAGTCGCTATCACAGTTCCTGAGTAAACAATTCTCCACCTCCTAGGCACTGCCAGACAACTGCCATTTCCACATCATATCAATTTACAGTCAATTCTCAAGAGCTTGTTCTATTTTTAAAAATAAGACTGCTGCTATCTTTGCATGTTAAAAGCCATTCTTTTCTGCCTCCCTGGCTTGTTTACACAGCATCGTTTTGTATGATGATTTAGCCTGGTTCTGTATGAGCACTGAGGTGCATTAGTTTGCAGAGTACACATCAGGAACATAAAATAATTAAGATATCAGGATTAAACAGTCACTGCAGATTATTTGTAAATTCAAATTGGTTCAGTTAAGGATTAACCCAAGCCAGCAAAAATATCCAGTGTCAAGTCAGTTTTGTCTTTAACATCGGCAAAACATTTGACATCACTGCATTTCCAACTAGCCCTTCCGATACAGGAAAGTTCTTGTCCAAACCAGTGACTTTCCAGAGGGGTTAAAGGTTAACTTCAATTGCCCTTTTCTTGGCAAAGAGTTGTAAGCCACTGCTAATAACCCCCTGATTCCAGCCTTCTTAGAATTGCACAGGACAAAGCAAAGCTCTTAAGGCAGTGCTCAGTAGCAGCAAGAACTGGCAGGAGACAGAGAAATCCAGCCCCTGTTCCAAAGGCCTGCAGTGCTCTCTTTTGTGATTGCCATCTTGCAGGCAGTGCACTGCTAGAGCCTTGCATTTGATTCTTTTCCCTATTTCCAAAGCACAGAGTTCCACTGACGCTTCAAAGCGGAATTCTGCTCTGCAGCCAAAACCCGTACCATTCTCCCTACCCACTCCACTTCTGCCTGGCCCACATGGCACCCCTCAATTTAGAGGGAACTGGGTCAGGAATCAAATCCGCATTTGTCAGAGCCAAAAGCTCACAAAGAGTCCAGCAATACACATGGGCCAACGAAACCACACTGCAAGCTACTTGGTACGGCTCACCACTGCTAAGAGGATAAAAAGAGCCAGTGAATTCCTTTCTGGGCATGCCAGTGTTCACCCACAAGGAATGGACGACACCAAGACAAACCATTTCCAATCATGAGAGATGTCAAAAGCCCAGCTCTTGGTTATGCCCTTGCACACAAGGCGAAGTTAAAGTGCTCAAGGGCCAAAGAGATTTAATATTAACATCAATATCTTACGAGATCTTTACTTCAAAAGATGCTTTGAAAAAAACTTCACTAGTTTAGGTTTTTGGTGGTTTTTAATTAAATTAATAACTATATGTGCTTATGCACATAGAAAAGTCAACGACAACATGTAATTTTCTTGTGCATGTTGAAACTCTCAAATTAACTCAATTTCTGCATAAGAATAATACAGTATGTTTGTTAAGTAATAATTTCATTCAGGTAACTTCTGTCTGCAAATAACTTCCATCTAATGAACTTCAAGTGTCTTTAACTGAAAGCACACACTGGATAATAAGAGGTAAAAGACTGAAGTGTGCAGCTGTTAGGCATTTCATGGCTGTAAAAAACAGTCACAGATGGCACCTGCAGAGAGCAAAGCCAGGCCTGAAAGCTTGCAGATTTCCATTCTCCTCCCAAGCATTTGTCCTTGTGGAAGATGAGTACCCTCCACCAGTCCTTCATCCAGCATCCACGGGTCTGGTGCCATCATGATCCCCCTCCCAGAGTACGTGAGGAAACGTTAGCAGTGGGATTGCAGCACACCACTTCTTAGTTGTTACTCATCAAAAAAATAAACATAGCAGCTACTGCTCTTATACAATCACAGATTTCTTTTTGTTTGGAGCTTTAATCTCCTATTTTGTTACACAGTCAATAGATGCCACACTTCCTTTTCCTTTCCTTGCAATTACCCGTGAGTCAATGGAAGACAGAGCTGGTTTTTGTCAGATTTACTGCACTCTGTCCAAGGAAATTTAATCAACCCTCTGGAAGCAATTCTCCCAGTCCAAGTACAACTGGACCTTGCACAGGTGCAAGCATAAGGCAAATGTGAAAGATAGAAAAGTTTATTTCTCTATTGCAATCCATTACCTTCTTCCCACACAGGAGTACAGCCACAGCATTTGCCTCTATTGAGACATTAATTTAGGAGAAACCCTGTAGAAAGAGACCAAGACACAACAGTTTCAGAACTAATTATAACCTCTAGTTGGACACTTACAGGTAATTAATTAGCATCTGGGAGATACAAGGGCCAACTAAGCACCAGCTACCAGAAAATGCCCACGAGGCAATTTGTCTTTGAAATTTATTTATTTCATAGTATGAAGGTAAATAGCAAATTCTTGCTTAATCTACTACAAAACTTCATTTGTGTCACTGGCAACACAAGTCAACATTTAGAAGGACTCTAATAATCAAGAAGAAAGCAAAATACTACAGTCCAAGATCACATTATGTTTACCATTAATGACAACATGTCAGGGATCTAGTTCCTAGTTCACAACAGGATGACTCTGTCTTTAAATCACCTAGGACAATAACATTTTAACTCACTTGGGAAAACAGACAAACAAAACCAAAAAACTCAGGGTTAAATAAAAAGAGCCAAACTCAGAAGTACAGAAGAAAAATCAGATGTGTTCAGCAACTGACTACAGCCAGTGTCAAGCTGATCATCTCAGAAAGACAAAAAAGAGAAACAGAAATTTCAAGATATTCTGCCTACAGTGAAGGAGGAAGAAACCAACCCTGAAGATATTTCTGTGAAGCTAAACAAACTCTAAATGTACGTAGATGGCATTAATTTTAGCAAAAGTTTAAGAGGGATCAGAAGTTGCTAGATCTTTATAAATATAATATCAGTAACAAAAAAATAAACCTGAATCTGGCAGATTATTAGCTCACTGCTTCTGCTCCCCTGTGAGAGGTTCTACAGTTCAGCTTCTGGTACAGGCTGGCGCTGTCACCATTAAATCAATCTCCTCACATCTTAAATTACTGTGGTTGTTAAAAGTAAATAATTAATTGTGGCCATAATGAAAACATTAAAAGCAAGTTTTCTTACACAAACATGACCCCTACCAGTCAGTACTTGAAATCTCTGAAAAAGGTAAATTTTGGGGGGTAAGATGCAAGGTATGGATGGGAGACAGGGAAAAGCAATTTTTATAGCTGACTGCTCAAGTTTACTAGCTCAAATAAAAAAAACCCAAAAGTAACCACAAAAAGGTTTGTCACAACAAAGAAGATAATGTGTTGGTTAAAAAGCATGTGGTATACTAAATTGAAAATTAATGTAATAAAGCTTAATGGCATCCCTGCCCATGGCAGGGGGTTGGAACTAGATGATCTTTAAGGTCCCTCCCAGTCCAGGCCATTCTATGATAACCAGACTCTCCAAGCACTGAAACAGCGGAAAGAGAGAAAACCTTCATATCCCCAAAGCTTCTTCTTTACAAGAAATTCAAGTCAGCAAATCCTTTCCTTTTAAAATTTTTCTAACTGACTAGTGAAGTCCTCACATTAACTCCAGAGTCAGACCAAGGCAGAAGTCAACACTTTTATTCCAAGACCTTTCCTTACAGCTGAAGAATCAGTTACTTATTTACTTTTTTGTTTGGTTGGTTTTGGGAGGGGACCATCAGACTCGTGACCTAAAGTGAAGTGCTCAATGTAAGCTGGAGGAAATGGAAAGCTTTCCTTCAAAGTTCAAAGGCAGGATTCAGTTCCTGCTGCCATTAGCAGAACAAAGAGGAAAAGAATCAAGATAGAGAAGAACAGCAATAAAACCCATCGTGTCTGTTACGCTGTTTTCAGACTTTGGAACTGTCTCTCTTGGTTTAGAGCACTGCCCAGCAAACCCCCCAAGTTCCCTCTGAAAAGGCCCCATGCACTGTAACAACGTGTGGGAGGTCCAAACTTCTGCAGTTCAAAGCCAAAGAGCTGCAAACACGCGAGACCAACACGCAGTAAAGATGCGCTGATACGCAAATGTGTGCCAAGTGTAAGTACCAGCACATGGAGAGCTTTACTCCGTGCCCACATCATCATCCTTCGTGGAATGCATGAGGCTTCAGTAGGTGTTGGTTGCTTCCCAGAAGTGTGAAGACTCTTACATAGGAGTGAAAAAGTAAATTCAAAACACCCATTCCCAAACCTGAAGATCTTCACCAGCTTCCAGAGTACTGTTCAGTCAAGGGAGACCTGAAGCCAAGAGGCCAAAAAACAGGCTGTCCTGGTCTGCTGATATACATCAACAAGTCTGGGTTTTTTGATGACTTTGTCAGGTTTTACATCTGTTTTTATCAAAGCTTATTTTTCAACTACACCTAGACATGATTTTATTAATTCCTCTCCCCTCCTCCCCAAACCTAGCTGTTTGCAAAATTGCAAATATTTTTTACAAAGCATTACAAATCTAATTCACAGAATCATAGAATGGCCTAGGCTGGAAGGGACCTTAAAGATCATCCCGTTCTAATCCTCCTGCCAGGGCAGGGACACCTTCCACTCTCCCAGGGTGCTCAGAGCCCCATCCGGCCCGGCCTTGGACACTGCCAGGGATGGGGCAGACACGGCTGCTCTGGGAAACCTGGGCCAGGGCCTCACCACCCTCACAGGGAACAATTTCTTCCCAATATCCCACCTAACCCTCCTCTCTGTCAGTGTGCAGCCATTCCCCCTTGTCCTGTCCCTCCATCCCCTGTCAATAGTCTCTCTCCATCTCTCCTGTAGCTCCCTTCAGGCACTGCAAGGCCACAGTGAGGTCACCCCAAAGCCTTCCCTTCCCCAGGCTGAGCAATCCCAGCTCTCCCAGCCTTTCCTCCCAGCAGAGCTGCTCCATCCCTCTGAGCACCTCGGTGTCCCTGCTCTGGCCTGGCTCCAGCAGCTCCATGTCCTTCCTGTGCTGGGCCCCAGGGCTGGATGCAGGTGGGTGTCAGCAGAGCAAAATAATACATCAGATGAAAAATGTAATTGTATCCCAAGACTTGGAGATTATTTTAGGTAACACTGACTCAGATCCCATACAAATTGCACCAGTTCTGATGAGCTCTCAAACTTTGAATTTCCAGAATTTCAATGAAAAACAAGAAATAACTAATTAAAGCATTAGGATGGCTTCTTCCCTGAGGGCAAATTAAATCTACCAACACAAAAAACTTTCAAAACAGTCAATGGTAAAGTGTAGGTATTTTTCAAAATTAACACAGTCAATGAAACAGCTTTTGAAACAGCAAACGCTAACTAGGAGGCTAAATAGGATGTTTTGACCTTCTTTGAAAATGACAAAGACTAACAAAGTTAAAAGGCTTTTGAAGGATAAGAGATGCACAGCTTGTTTCTCTAGAAAGTATAATCCCAAACCATTTAAAAATACTCTCTTGCTACTACATCCAAACAGCAGGATGAGTACACTGAGTACACCAGACAGCTGAGACACAGAAACAACCCAACTCTGAGTAGAAGAGTTGCACTGTGACCAAACTCTCCATCACAAACCTGCAGGACAGCAGTGCCTCCCTGAAAATTATTTAAGGAAAACATTTACTTTTCTCTGTGTTTTATACCTCTTAATGAAAGGCTCTGGAAATACCCAGTAGGAACTCATGAAAGTACCTGAACAAAAAGCTCAGGTCTTGGGAGCACCTAGCTGGGAGCTGCACATGAAAATCCTCACACAAAGCTTTTTGTTTTTACTCAAGACACATACAGAACATGAATTTGCCCAGTTCCTTCATCCCTATGTTAATTTCCACTAGGACACAGGACAATTCCACCTCCAAAGACACCAGCACAAACCAGTGATTACCCCAAAGAGCCTCAGTGATGCCCTCAAGCAGGCAAACATTTCACTTGTCAGGTCCTTATGGAAATGCCATATAGGCAGCTAAAATTCCACTGGGCAGAAATACAGATATTCCCAAAAGGTCTGCATTTGTTTTTTCCTTCTATAGTGTGCTTTCTTGTTACACCAGCAAGCAAAATCTGGACAGCCTACTCTTTAAATAAATGCTTTGTGAAAAAACACAAAGCACACTCAGCTATTAATATTAATCCTTAAGCATTACGTTAAGAACACACCAACTCAGTTGACTGAGCATGGTTATGCATAAAAACTATCAAAAGCTTTAAAGGATATGTCCATAGTTTCTAAGATTAACCAAATATTATGTGAAAATGCCACTTCATAGTGCGAAAATGGGACTCTTCACACATTGACACCTTAATTGTCTGAGTTAAAAGCAACATTCACACATCTTTACCAGACACTGTTGTTTATAATCACTGGACAATGTCTGAGTTCAGGCAACCTCTTCAGATGGAAAGAAGAAGCACATACATAGCAATGAAAATTTCATTTAGCTTCATAAAGAAGTATCATCAACCTATAGCTCCTTTTATAATGTAATATACCAGTGGCACACAATATTAAATTCAGCTGCAGTGATTAAGAATTCTCTTTGCTGACAGAAGCACAAAAAATAATTCATTTTTCACCTGATCAGCTACAGCTAAATAATTCTATACTGTAGAATGAAAGGTGGTTTTCTGCCACAGCACCAACTCCCCGTCTCCAGACTTCTCTGCATTTCCAACACCTGAGCGTAACTGAACTACTGCTAAGTAGATAATTTTTGGAGTTCTATAAACAAAACAACGTTCTACAAACCAGCTATGAGGGCACAATCTTGACTTGCACAGAGCAATGGGATAACACTGCTGGGCAGAAGCACTTCTAACTCGTGACCAAAACCACGTATTTTGCTCCCAAAATTTAACAGTTTAGGTTAGTACTAGTTTCCTTTGCCAGATTTCTTTCAGGAATACTGTAGCTCGTTGTTCTTTGTGTTAGTCCACGTCTGCAAGGCTCCAAGGAAAAGAGATCTAGAGGTCAGGCAAACAGTTTTAAAATAATTTTGTATATGTATGATTATCACAGGAAAGCTAATAATTCTGGCAAAAGGACTGCAAAAATGTAGCTGGTAAAGCATTCCATCAGATTTTTAAAACATTCACAGGAGGTTTTCAAAAACAAGAGGAAAAACCAACATGGAACAAAGCAACACAAGACCACTGGCTTTCAGCCCTGTGCTACACAGGAATCAAATGTGACTGCATTCACTGCTTATCTCAGCCTCTTATCAGCATTTCCAGGAGCAAGTCTTCCCTTCCCACAAGTAACAGCCTGCTAGAACTGATGGAAAAATCTAATCGCTGACCCACAGCTTTGCACAAAGAAAGAAGTCCCAAACACACGCACACCACAAACCAAACCTTGAAAGGATTTGACACAGCAGGCCAAGGACGTGCTGCTTCAGGAGTGGGAGATCTCCTCACCCCACCGTGCGGGTGGCGTTTGCAGAGGGCACAGAGCGCCTGTTCTTCAGGCATTCACCAGGAGAACGTGAGAGCCACTAATGGCCAGAGCAGCAGCTCACCCGGACCAAAAAAAAAGCATTATACAACCTGGAATAACTTTTCAGCTGATAGAGATTCTTTTGAAATCCAGGTCTTCAGCAAAACACCCCAGGAGTCGCACCCTCCCCAGCCGCGGATGCACTGATGCTCATGGTACCTTCTCCACAGAAGGGAAGACGGGCTCTGCGCATCAACAGCACAGTGAAACATTACTTTTTTTGTTTCGAAAGATAAATGAAACTTTAATTAGTCCAGATCTTCAGAAGAGGTAGCTAAATTTTTTAAAGCCATGTCCAACAGTGATGGGGATTAGGAATAACAAGAGTTATCTATATTTGATGTGCAGTAGAGGAAAAAAATTATCAAACTCCACCAACATTAATACAACCAGACAGTCTTATTGCTCATTTTCTCAGTTACATTTTAGAAAGGACATTCCTTTTTTTTTAAATTTGAAAACAGAAATCCTATTTGTCTACTATTTATTCCAGTCATTTTTGTCCTTCTTGCCCTTGAGATTACTTTGATGGAGAAAAGCACATACTTTGCATAGGACATAATACCCCATAAGAGAACAATTTTTAGATTTTATTAAAAGTGACCTGGCATCACCATGAAATTATTTCTTTGCTACACAAAATATTTTTAAGATGGAAATAAGATATGAAAAAAACATTGTTTCAGTCACCTCCAAAAAACCTCATTATAATAAAAACATACAGGTAAGACATTTCACCCAGTTATCAAACTGACAACAAAAAACCCTGCCATATAATACAAACCCCATATTCTTTACGTCTCATGCTATGGAAACACAAATTTTTTTTAAAAAAAAAATCAGTTTTTAGAGTGAAGCCTCCAAAGCTACCAAAGCTGCAGTGTTAACATGTCAATATGCTGTTAGGCAATTCTTACTTAAATAAGTAAGTTTCTGAAATGCATTAAGATCAGAATCAGCATTTTCTTGACAGTTTGCCATTAACAGACAAATAATTATTTCATTTCTGCCAGTGTGGTAAGCTGGTAGCAATCCAGCTTAAAAATGATTCCATTTCAAGCTTGTTTCCTACCCAACATTAATTGAAATTGGTTTACATTAGTTTACTAATGCAATAAAGGCAAGGCTACTGTCACTCGACTGCGAGAGTACACCATCCATTGGATATTACTGCATAGCTGAAACAAAAATATGATTTAAAAGTACTCACATAATATTTAATAGTGCAGCACTCTATGCCCTAGAAAAGCCCTTGACCATAGCAGCAGCTTTGCCACAGATGAAGTCTGAGGTGTAGATTGAAGCCCCAGAGGGAAACCTGAAGGCTAAAACACACCTAACACCATCATTTCCCCATGCAAATGTTTGCTTTCATTGCACCATTTAGCACTGGAAGTTCATTCATCAAAATAAAGCAAAGTATCTGGAAAATAAATCTGTCTTGTGCATTTTTTATCCAAAAAGAAACAAAAATTAGACTGAATGCAGAGTTCAGGAAGTTCCTCACAGGCACAGACCACCACCTGTTCTGCTTTAAACTCACAGCAGTAATACCTAGCTACGAACGGCCTCACCAAAACCACCCTGAAACCCTGGCCACCTCAGAAACACAGGAGGAGTGTCTGTGGTACGCTGTACCAATGGATTGAGTGGTTTGGGTTGGAAGGGGCCCCAAAGATCATCTTGTTCCAACCCATTCCACCACACCAGGTTGCTCAGAGCCCCATCCAACCCGGCCTCAAACACTTCCAGGGAAGGGGCAGCCACAGCTTCTCTGGAGGACTTCCCTGAGTGCCTCATCACCATCACAGGGAAGAATTTCTTCCTAAAATCTGTTCATTATCATTCACCCTATTTTAGCTGTTGCTGCTGTAAGAAGGGGAAGATAAAAGATTTTATTTCCATTTGGGGCAGAAAGAAGTAACCCATGTGCAATCCAGCTCAGTGCTCACAGCAGATACACATCAAAGTACAGAACCAAAAGGGCTGGCCCTCAGCTGCTGCCCATGTGAGAGCAGATACAAAACACCCCAAAAATGCAAGTTACAATGCAGTTACAGAAGGGAAAAATCCCATTTCTATACGTCCTGTGAAGGAAAAGAACAGACTAACAGTGACTTGACACCACTGTTAAGCTCTAAGAATGTTTCACATCATAATCAAAGTAGGACACAATATCTCAAATAGCTGTTTAGACTCCAAAAGGAATTATCATTTGGGGCACAGAGATTGATTCTGCTATGCCAACCACATTAATTAAATGCATATTGCTTAAAATAAACCTGAAACTACATATACAGTGTACACTGTCATAAAGGAGGGCAGGGGATATCCATCAGTTTCAGACATATGCTCATAAACCAACCATAATTACTATTCTAAGGACTTCAGAATTGACTTCTTATGTATTTTAGTTGAAAAGCCAAAAGCTATTTTTATAGTGTGGTTTGTGGTCTACATAAACCTTAGAAATGTAAGAATTAGAGCTAAGTCATAAGCCAAAACCAGATTTTTAACCCAAGGTGTGAACGAATTGGTGTTACTGTCTTCAGCAAAGGGAGCTTTTAATCTCTTCAAGGTGAAGAGCCAGAAGTTACCATCTTCTGAAAGCAAATGTAACTGCACATTTGCCACCACCAACATTCCCACGTGTTTAAGAGAAGTGCAAGAGGCAGGGGAGAGCTGCTTTTGTCTCCTTTTGCTGGCAGCATGGTACATGAAGCCCTCATACAAAGTAAAATCACAGTCAAGCACAAGCCCATACCTGTTTTATGGGTAGCATGGCCAAATGTTTGTGACCCACAGCAGCTTCCCTTTGCATAGCAGACCATGACAGGCTGCTGGTTTTTTCCATGGTAGTGATCCTTAAACTCTGATTCTGGGGAAAACACGTATATTCCTAGTACTGAGGAGGTTATTATTTAATGCCATTAAAAGCCACTTGACCAGGACTGTGTGCTAGATAATGGATCAGAACACTCTTTACAGTAATTGAATTACAACATAACTCCTTGAGCCTTCTAAAAATAAAGAGTATAATGTAAGTAGTGTGACTATTGGTGAGTAAATTGCATCCAAGAATTACATGAACGAGATTCTCAACTCCAAGATTCTGGGTGGAAGAAGTAGCTACTTAGAGGAATCAACTGACTAATAGCACCAGGAAACAGATTTTGTTATTTTTTTGTTTATATGTGATTATGTTCATGTCTGTTATCCACACGTACCACATGAAGGTGGAAAGAAGTTCAGCATTTCTGTATTTGTGAAGTTGTTTACCTGCATCTTGGATTTCTACATACACTGAACAGAGCCTGAGTAACAAAATCCCTGCCAAACCATTAGTTATGCTCAAACTGCGTTATACAGCACGGTCAGAGAACCATTTTCAGTGAGAACAATGAAAGTAACTCCCACTTGTGAAAAGAACGAAACCTCAAAGGATTCTGAGCTGGGCAGTTATGACACACTTCCATCACTCAAGGCTTCCATGCAATAATACTTATTTTTTCCATCGTTTTGATTTTTAAAATATTTTTTACTTTAAATCTGTAACCTATGGAAGTGGAGAAAAGTCAAGTAATCACAGGAGAACTGAGCACCAAGGATGAAACAAGCAGCTGAATAACTGCCCAACTGGGCACACAGATATCCCTGTGTTGATCCTCTAAATAACACCCATGACACAGGAAGAGATGTTGTGTTCAAGTTTAATTCAGGTTTTCATATTTCTTCATTTAAATTCATGTACAAGATCAGAAACACCAACATGATGAAAGGATTTTTGCATGTTAAAGCACCTCCTCAAGTAACATTTTAAAGCAGATTAGAAGCTCCATTGGATTACTTAATGTTTCTGCATTTAGCTGCAGGTAGTGTGGGAGTATTTTCCCTAAGTAAAGGTTTACATTGCACATGTACCTTCTTAAGACTTGTCTTTAGCTTTCAGACTTACTGATTGCTGGGACAGAGAACAAAAGCAATCCCCAAATTATCATTATGGCAACACCTTTCAGACATAAGGCAAATTTCTTTACACAAACAAGTAAGATTTCTTGGCTACACCTTGGCCTTAGCATCAGAATTATTTAATTATGGTCATGTCTGGCTCTCTCTTGCAACCCTGTATCGACGTTGCAAGAAAAATCCAGGTCTCTTTTTCTATCAGCTCCAGTTCCAGCTGAATTCCAGCCATCACAGGAGGAAAGAGTTCCCCATATTTTAGAAGGGACCTGGAACCTTCTAACTGAAGACAAACAAGGGCTCCCAGCAGTGATGCTGCAGGTTCCCAAGACAACCTCCCCTCAAACAAGCCTGCTATACCGCACCTAAATAAGCACCTGAAACCTGGAGTTAAGGGAATCCAGGCAGGAAGATGGGTCTCCAGAAGATTTCAGCTCATGACAGAAGAGTATGTGCACCAAATGATCCTTCCTTTCACTCCTGATACCACTTAGTTTTCTGACCTCATTATCTTTAAAGGAAAAAACACACTAATGATCAAACTGATACTTCTGCCAGATAAAGGAAATCCTGAAGCGCACAAAATTACATCTAAGTTCTTAATTGTAAACAATTTTTTTCTTAATGGGAAACATTAAGAAGCTGTTTGAGAGACATCTCTTCCAAGATCTCAGGCGCTGCATCAGAACCACCTTAATTTTTCGAGAACAAAAAGGAACTTTGCTGTAACTTATTCACAAAGCTGAAAGTTTAAATTTTTAAAATTTTATTTTAAAAGTAGTCTTATTTACCTATCAAAAAAAGCTTTTCTTCTTTCAAACTGCTGTATTATTGCACAAAAGAATTGAGGGGAGCTCTTTTCTGCCATGTTTCTGATCAAACACACCCAGGGCAGCCAGTTGTGCTCACAGAGTACAGCACCTACCTGGAAGAGGGTCACCTACCCTGACTAACAGATTAATATTTTAAGACCCAGAGAAGAGGATTTAAAGTTTAGTGCACCTGTTGAAAGCCAAACTGGCATCAGTGTTTCTGGTGAGGCTACAAGCAGAACTGGGACTCAAACACACAGAGTTAACAGCTCACAAAAGCACTACTACACTACTGTTACACTACTATTCTACACCAAGGAAAGAGTAATGAAAAAATTTCTGGTTACAAGTCTCTGACATAATGCTGCTTCCCCTCACATTCAATATTCTGTTACTGTGGCATGTTCTTGCACATTAAAGTGAATGGTACAAGTTACAGAAATACACAAGTGCCAATCCATAAAGAGAACTTGCTTCCAAATAGCAGTTGCAGTGATTAGAATGCTCCCAAAGCAGCTCTGAGTGAAAATGGAACACTGATGTCTAAATCTTTAGAAAGAGTTTCACCTAACCAGCCAAGCTTCAAGAACAGGAAAGTTACCTTCCCACACTCACTGATCAACCAAAGGATTGCAGGTTTCTCCTATCAAGCCCTGTCCTGAACAGAACACAGTGGGACATTCCTTATAGCCTCCACAACCCACTCAAGAACCCCGTTTCATTTAGAGCCATCAGTTCCTGCAGGGCTTCTCCCAGGAAGTTCAGCCTTCCCGCACGTCCCACCGTGGCTTGGCACAGTCCTCTGCCATCACAAACTCCAGGCAGGCCTGGGCTGGGAGCCCTGTTTTGCTGTCAAGGGCATAACCAGAACTTGGAAAATCCTCATAATGAGGCGATGCAGTTGAGCCCCAGGGTCACTTAAGAGTGTGGATTTGTGATGTCTTTAGGTGTAAGCTGTTGCTGCAGATGATGCATGCCCAGCATTCCACGGCAAGGGAGGACACCTGCACTACTGCACAGTCAGCTAATAAAATAAACTGGGCTTGCTTCAGCATCTACAAAAACTACAGCAGCAATGAAGAAACTATGGTCTTATACATCATGCACACGACAATTCAACAATTAGGTAACATGGCACAGGCTCTGAACATTTAGATTGCTGATCTTTAAGCAGTTAAAGTTAAGCATCGCCCAGAAAATAAATGTATGAAGTAATTACAGTTGTAATTTCTCAGTCTCCACAAAATATGTGGTGCTAATATACCAACATGACTCTCAATTCTGAAAGGTTTCGTGTAAGTGAACAGTTTTAGTCTCCCCAAAGCCAGCCAGAAGCTGAACTTGACAAGCCAGAGTACTAAACTTCCTGTTTCCATGGAAATGGAATTTGGATCAGTACAAACAGGGATTTCAGAATTTAAACCCCAGCGCTTGCCATCTTACACCCTTACATCTGAACACTTGAAGGGTTCAAGAGAGGCACAAATGCCCCACACATTAGTGACCCTGTAACTCATCCTGCCTTGTGGCTCCCCATTTTCACTTAGAGGTTGCCAGCCCCTTATAAGCCAGGCACCAGAGCCATCAATTCAGCAGCAGCCAGCCAGACACATTTATAAACATGACAGTATCCCAAAAGTGTGCATCTGGGAGGACAGACGGGCTCCCAGGTACGTGATGGCAATACCTATGAAGTAACAGCTTTACAGTCCCACGCTGAGCCTCCCTAGAACGGGAACGTTGTGCCATGCAACACAACCACAATCAGTGACCCAAAAAAAAAAAATATCTAATTTTCATTGTTGATACGACCCAACAGAACTGCACAGCAACAGAACTGTGAGATTTTCCAACTGCAAAAACCCGTTATCTTCAGGCAAGAACCAAAAAAATGTGTATTTCGTCACCACTAGTGCAACGCTCCTGCAGCAGCTGCTGCCCAGTGCTCCAACTTGTTGATTCCAACTGCAAGGGTGCTCACTGGCAGCTAAAACAATTTGCCAATGGTTTTTTTATGGCTCATGTTCCTTCTGTTTGGCAAGAGCAGAGGAAGAGTAATTTTCTGGAAGTATTTACATTGATTTTGCAACTGATGACAACTCTCCATCTGCTCTCAGACACTTCGGTGCCTCTGCCAACTTCTTCCCTAATGTGTTGCTTTCTCCAAGCTTTGCCAAGGCTTCTCTAGTTCCTGCACTTTGTTCTTTCACCAGGTTTGAAGGGGATATTTCAAGTTCAGGTATGCACATCTAACCCATGCCCTAACCACGGACTAGCAAATAAACTTTAAATTACTCCCCCTCTTAAGACCATCACCTCCAGAAGCCTGAGGATGTGGCTGACAGCACCAGCAGAGCTGGCAAAATCCCTGAAATAAAAGGGTAGAGGCCAATTAGAAGAAGCAACATTTTAAAACAACCAAAACTAACTCATTCTTCTAAGAAAAGCCCAAAGTCCCATGAAAATCAAGATTTTACCTAACATTTAAATATGCAACCAAGTAAAGCAATATCCTCTCTATGGGAAATAGTTGGCTACCCCACATAAATACCAGATTTCAGATTCTCATCCAGCAAGTGCAATTCTACCCACAAAATCTGTGGTGTAAATCAAAGAGAAGGAAGGATTCACTTTGCACCTGTTTGCCTGACACCTTTTATAGACAGTTAAACATCAAAAGAAGCAGCAAAGGCAAATAAAGATTTGAAAGCCTGATTTTTTTTTAAACTTCAGGGCATTTATCAAGGCAGAAGCATACACAAATAACTTGACCGTTGTCTCCAACTTTTATACAATGATCACACTACCTTGATGCCATGCCTTATCATTCAAGATAAAGTAGTCCTAAAAAATGTAATAGCTCATCTTACAACATCACGTAAGTGAAAAATAACCCCCCAGAAAACTCATTCAGAACTCTTTTTAAGATCAATCCACCATAGAAAAATGGATTGCAAGGTCAGAGATTCCTGAAAAGCGACTGTGACTTCCAGCAGCTCCCAGAAGAATTGTAAGTATTTAAACCCCAAGGACTGAGATAAAGAGTATCAGCCTGCTCATCTGTTTCACTTAAAAACAGGAAAGTATATTAGTATGAAACAGTGCTCCTAAGAAAAAATCCCAACAGGATGAATGCAGAAAAGAAATGCTTTAATCCCTCTTGTATCAGTACATATTTATTAGGCCCTGTCCAGAGATAACCAGGATCTGTGATGTGCAGGTTGGATTAGATCACTAAAACTTTCTTCTAGCACGCACCTGTCTGCAGTTATCCACCCTGTTTGTTGACAACCAGAGAAAGAATTTGCCTGTAAACACAATAATCCTTTCTTCTAACAATTTGCCTTTTTCTTCTCATTTCACTGACCACCTAAACAGAAGAAAAAAGCAAATCACGGCATGTGAAAAACAGGCATCAGCCTTATTCCACTGCTGCAATTTGTCTTTGTTACTTCAAAAACCTAGGACCACAGTGATAAGCCCAGAAAAAACAATGGATTTGAAACTAGCCTTTTTCTCCTCCAGAATCCCTGCAATATGTAAGCAACTTACTGCTTCAAGTTACAGGTTCAGAGAGAAACTGAAAGCTGAAAAAATTTGGAAATGACCAACCTCTTTGCATTTAGGCATTAGACTCAGGTTTGCCTTTGCAGCAAATAAAAGACCAATTCAGCAGCTACACCAAACACAGCAGCTTGTTTTGGCAACCTCATTTTTAGGAGATCAGATTTAGCTACTCAGCTTTAATACTCCTGGTTTTGAATTAACCATCTGTTCTGTAACATTGAGACAGACCTGGTAAAGTACAATGTCAATCTCAGGGGTCTCAAGACTAGAATACACACACACATATATATATATATATATGTACACACACATATGTATGCCCACAAGAAGCAAAAAAGCATCCATCAAAACAATAATCAACTTTCCCCAAAAGGAAGTTATATTGTTGATTTTTATATCTACTCTGTGGTTTTATTTTATCCAATTACCAAGAGGAACTTGGGTCAACCCAGCACGTATTTTAATCAATTAGCACAAAAAAGGAACAACTTTGAAAGGCTTTATAAGAAAAAGACTTGCATTTACAACAGCTGTAGGTCAAAGATCTTAATCTAGGTTCTTTTCAGAAGGTTGCCAAAAATAAACATGCTTTTCCACTGTAAATTGTCAATGCAAAGGAAATGCAAAATTCTCACATGAAAAGATGCAGTTAGAAAAAGCTCACAGGCAACAATAGGTATTTTTAAAGTACAGTTGCTGTGACAGTATGGAAGCTTCTTTTTCCCCTTTCAAAAAAACAGATACAAGCACACAGTTGCTCTGCTATTTAAAGTTACATCAAAAGAAGAGAGGATTTATAGGTGTTGCTCAGCTAGTGAGCTTTTAACAAACACTTTAATCAATCGATCCCTTTAAGAGAATCACATCATCAAAAAGCCATTTATTTCAGAAGGCTACCAACACACATGGCTAAAAGTTGGCCAAAGTATGCTAGAGAAACACGTGACAAGCTCAGAAATCCCAGATCTTCAAACGCCATCAAAAAAAAAAAAAAGCTTCCAGTAATAGCAGTGCATTCCCCGGCGCACTGACTGCAGCACCATGAACAGTGTGGTTTGCAAGTGATGGCCTCCGGCAGGCTCTCCAAGATGCAGCGTGTGGCCAGTAATGAGGGCTTGCTGGTCCAGACTGACACTTCAGTGACCTCCAGGACCTGCTCACCAGAGCTGGCACAGCTGCTTTCACAAGTGCTCTGGCCACCGGCCTGCACCTTGCTGTGAGGCTGGCAGCACCACACCACCACAGGGTTTGCTGCAGCTCCACAGCCCGACAGACACAGGCTCCACTGCAATTAACTCTTCTATTCCCGTCTATCTTCTACAAGAAAATGTTTAAATCCAATCCAATTCACGTGTTACACCTGTGATGTCTGCACACCAGCTTTCCCTGGCACAGATGACTGACTGCAGGTGTTCAGCAGTGGCTCAGTTCCACCAGTGCCCACCTCAGCTGCCTTCGGGCCACTGGCTGCAGAATCAGAGCAATATGTGCATATTCAGAGCCCCAGGCTCAAATTTCAATAAATCTTCACTTTTTAGGAAATAAACTAACGAGCTAAACTATGAACTTCGAAGACAAGCCAGCAAACAGTTATCAAGTCTTAAGTTTTTACCAAAATAATTCTCAAGAACCACCTGAGATACCAGAGTGACTCCAAATCTCTATTTAATCTTGATTTAGAAAATAGAAGTTATCATTAGGGTAGCTAAGCATTGATGCACTGACTATACAATCAGCAGATGAGGCCGGATTATACCAGTATCCTGGGATTTCACTTTTAACCTCCCCCGACTCATGGTGTAAATTCTATGAAACGAACTTCTAATGTAATGATTTTTAAATGAAGAAACTCAAGATTTTGCAATTCAGGTGCCTTTCTATAAGTAACTAAACACATGCTGTGACATCCAGGCATTTGCCAAAATTGCTAAGAACTGATGCTGTAGTTGCTGACTGGTTTTGCATAGGTAACCATCTAGTGAGTTCCCTCTGTGTTTCCTTTCTGTTTACTCCTGCAAAGTCTGATTCATCTCTATTCCATCTACTATTGCCTTCCTGCAAGGTTACTTCACTTGGAAGTAAAATAGCGAATAATTAACTTGCTCCTTTTTGAGAACATGATCTAGCATTGCTTTACCAGAAAAGACAAAAATCAGTTAACTGCAAGGAAGAAAATCAGAGTTTTCCATGAAAAAGGTACACCAAGCAACCTACTCAACATCAACTATATAAAAATTGTATGCCAGTACTTGAACCAAAGGGGAACCCTTTCCCTCAACAAATAAAGTGACAGTAGAATGGCTCAATCAAGGATTTAATTTCAAGAAAAAATTCTGGTGATGTAGTACCTAGTGAAGTGCAGGGTATTAATCACTTATTCCCCTTCAACTTCATTAAAAATCTCTTCTTCTGCTCCCACTTCAAAGCTTGCAGCTGAAAGCTGGATTTATCCTGTTGGGTCCAGAGTGGGGTGACTCTCTAAGTCCCAGAGTTACCACCAGTGAGTGACAGGCTCCTCTGAGACACAGCCTGCACCAGCCTAAGTGCATAGAGAACACCCGCTCCTACTGCTCCTTTCACAAAGCAACTTGGTGTGTGAACAAGCAGTCCTGAAATCCTGGATTCATTACCAGCCACGTATTTCTCCCATATGCACCTTACTCAAGGATGTACACAGAGCAATTAAGAGAAAGACCTCATGGCTCCTTTCCTATAGAAAAATCTGTACTTTTAACTCCTCATTATAGGTCTCATCACGTAAATGCATACATCATATTTTGTTAGAAGTACCTTGAATAAAAGCTTTTTTCCTTCTCTTCTTTATCACCTCAATATTTGCTATGTTTACAGCTTTTTTCCAACTCAATAATTCATAGGTAATTTCAATATATTATACAACTGTGACAGGTTTCCCTAAAGCAAGTTTGCCTGTCTGCTGCACTCAAGTACAGAATCTTTAGATTCCATATAAAAACCCAGCTTCTGGAAAGCTGAGAACCAGAGTTTAGAGCAAAGTCATAATAACTTGCCCTACTCCACATCTTTAAACAAAGATCCTGCAGCAGGCAGAAACAGAGACGCAAAGAAAATCCTACATGTTCTGCATTTATCCAACAGAAGTGCTATAAAGATAAGCAAAATAAAGTTTTTTTAAAAATTACTTACAAGCAAGGATTTATTTACCCCTCTGGCTTAATTGCTGGCAGCATCAGCAAGGCAATCCCAGTACAGCTGGCGGTGCCTGTGTGGTACAAACACCTCTTAAAGAAAATAAACAAAAAGACAGAACCCTTCTGGAAGGACCTGCTGGAGCCCAGCCTCCTGCTCCAAGCAGGGCCAATGCTCAGGTCAGAGCTGGTTGCTTTCACCAGCTGGGTCTTGAAAACTGACTCAAAGGATGAAGGTGCCTCTTTAGAAAATTAAAGCCTCCGATTCTTTACATATGGTCACTAATAATGATATAGTTCAGAGACCTCCCACTAGCCCTAAGCCAATCACAAATAGCTTTCTTTGTTAAATACTTTTACTCCTAATGAAGTTCAGAGCCACTGAACTACTCCAGTTTCCCAAAGCATTCCAAGCATTTTTATTAAAGTGCTAAAACTATCCCCTATAATTAATGCTAGTACATTTTTAAGCAAGTTGTGCTCACGAGTGAATACATCAATCCAGGCAGAGTTGGAGTCTCATCTCTTAAAGACAACTCGTGTTGACTCAAAAAAAGCAACTGGTGTTCTCACAGCCTGGGACAGGTGTTTTTAGGTGGAATAAATCAACTTGAATTTCATATGAATAAGCTATGCAGGCAAGTTTGCACAATAGTTTTTAATATGAACTGTCACAATTGCTTTGCTTTCCCCTCGATTCAAGGCACAACACAAATAAATCAGTTCCCACAGACAAACCCAAATAAGCAAACACATAAAAGCAAACTTACCTAAGTGATTTGTGTCACAATATTTGTTTGGGGATGATGGCTCAAATTGACTTGCACCAAATCACTCTTTAGCTCACTCTCTACACACATTTCCAATGCTTCAAATAAGCCGCAGCATTTATTGACTGAGTGTAAGGGCATCTCACAAGAAGACCAACACATTAATTCTTATAAAAATCACATTTTTAAATAGCATAAGCTGACAAAGCAACACATTTTTACAGGCCTACATAAATTCGTATTTTAAGCTTTTTTTTTTCCTTTTCAAATAAACCCCACATCTGGTAAAATGTTTATGGAAAAAAAAAACCCTGAAATTTTCATAAGAAGAGGCAAATATAGACACAAGTCACCAATTCCCACATAGTCAAGCTCTGTCTCAGGTTCACACATTGTCAAATTGGTGACAACGATCAAACAAGTACTAGCAGAGCAAACAATATTGTTAAAAATTTCACGACATGCTTGGCCTTCACTTTAATGAAATTAAGTCCCATGAACAAAGCACAGAAAGAACATGTCTCAATACATTCACAGGGTTCAGTGGGAATAATGCCTCTGAGATGAACACACACCATTTGCATCTCAAGACTGCTAAGAAGTACAAGGTAACCAGTCAGACACCCTGATGATGGGCTCAGCACAGCAAAGCAGAACCTGAAAGCCTTTTTTATAAAACGGATGGTAAAGAATTTCTCAAAGGATACTCCCATCACTTTGCTGCTATATGAATTGTTAAAATAAAAAAAAAATCAGCAAAAACTCGTGAACTAATACTTCTGATTCTTTACTCTGTGAACTTCTTTCAAAGGTCTATATTAATTCTCGACATCAGGAATAAATCCACTACAGGAAATCATATATATGACAAAGACACATTTCTTGGAAAAGAGCTATGAAAATGAACCAAGTCAAACTACTCACTAGATTTGTCTTGGCTTTAGTGTCTTACTTGAATGTCAGGTGTAGTAGAAAGGATCCATGTTGGAGCATATAGTTATTTCCCTTTTCCTAGTGACAGCTCAACGAGCGCAGGACTGACTCTATTAAAACACTGCAGAAGTCAGGAAGACGGGGAAAACACAGCACAGAGCAAGATGAAAGCAGTGGGCATGCAGCAAGATTATTTCGAAATTCCACCAGGTTTAAGAACACACAAACCCTCACAGAAAGCTCTGTGTGCTCTAACAGCACTGGAGCACTGGCAGTAGAGTTACTATTTTGCAGGAACGCCGAAGCAGAAGTTGCAGGAAAAGACGCTGTAAGAACAGCCAGCAGTTTATCTGCCACACAATATCTGTGTACCCACATCCAGGTTACACCTTACATGCACACTTCCCAACTCCTGGAATCAACAAGCTATGGTAACAATTCACCACTGCCTCCAACACAAATTGCCTTGTAACAAATATGACTCCTCCAGTGGGCTCTTCTCACACAGCAGCGTCCACTTACAGACCAACATCTCCTCTGACACTTGGTCCTTAAAATGTTGTTAAGTATTCCATAAGAACACCAAGCTTTAAATTTCTCTTTGCTTGAGCATCTGGCCAGCAGAGATGCTGCAGCTCAGGTACGTGCCTGCTGCTACCCCACTCGAGGTGCCAGGTAAATCAGCTGAACATCTCTCACAGGAGTGTCCCCTCACTGATGTGACAGCCACGGCACACGAGTAGTGTGACGCACAGAGTGGCTACCAGCTGGCACCTTGTTTGGCCATCATCACTTTACCTTCTGTGTCTTTGCCACCTCAGACTGGCAGCCTGCTGACAAACATTTCAGGGTGCACAGAGGCTGCTGTCATGTTGACACACAAGTTAATCAAGAACCTGTTCTCAGAGCTGGGCTTCACTACAGCGACACCAGCCTGGGACTGCCAACAGTCTGGCCCACTCAGCACGGGACGTACACTTACCAATTGCTGGTTCAAAGTCTCATTAGTCATCTAATAGCCACAGCTTTTATTTTTTTCAGGAAAAAAAGCCACTGAGAAGTAGTGGTTGGCTGTCCAAAGGAAGTCTGCCCTGTAATCTTGTACTAAGGTTCGTACGATGAATGAAGCAACTCAGATGGCTCCCCCTCCCAAAATGAAAATTAAACCAGAGAGATTCTCATCTGCCTTGTACTTGAAATTCCAGCAGTGAGGAGGCTCAACACTACAGCTCCACATTGTGCCATCACACTTACTATGATCACCACAAGAGATTTAAATATTCTTTTTTTTCCATTAGATCCTTGAACACTTCCAGGGATGGGGCAGCCACAACTTCTCTGGGCAACCTGTGCCAGGGCCTCACCATCCTCACAGGGAACAATTTCTTTGTAATATCCAACCTAAACCTACTCTTTCTCAGTGTGAAGCCATCCCCTCTTCTTCCCTCTGGTTTAATTTTGAACTCCATTATAGGACTGTCTTCTCCCTACCACATGCTTTATGGCCACGACAGCAAGAAAAAGAAGGGTATTCTTAAAAATGGTGTATACATTGAATACTATCCTCATTCGTACAGGTCAAGCTGAAGATAATGGAGATTAGTTTGAAATGTTGTCTTCTGAAGGAAAATACAGCTTGACCAGAGATCATTGTGGACTATTAAAATACTCCATGGCCAAGGCAGCATATTGATTTCCAATAATTGAGGCTTTTGCATGTACACTTAGAATGACAAGCATGAAGGGTACTACAAAATAGGAGAAAAAATATTCTTGCAGCATATACTTAAATAAATCCAGTCATCCTCTTCTCTGCTCCTCACAATTAAAGGAAACTCATCTTAATGAAAGTTGACATAATATTTAAGTTTTTTAGCACAAAATAATATTGTCTAGAGGTGACAGAGCATTTGTCAAGCACTTAGGAAGCCATGAGATAGGGATAGTGTAAGACAGGGAAGTGTACTTCCCATTTCCTTCTATCTATGTCACATTTTTATCTTACAGTGTGTAAATATATATTCAGAAAATGGTAATGACTTTAAAAAAGTCAGAACTTACTAGAGTTTCTGCCCAGGGAGGGAAACACAGGGCTCTTGCAACTGGTAATATTGGTATAGTATAATATGAAAATACAGCTACTGCAGTTCCTTACCCTGTGCTGAGGATGGATATTTTTGTCATGACAAGTAGCACACATAAAAAATGTTTACCTGCCATGGGTATTTTAGTATTAGAGTCAATAAAAAACCCAAAACACTAAGGAATGTGACTGCATTTGACTGTTCTGCACATCTGTAGTGGTTAATGTTTCTAAGCAGCTCCTGGAAAAATAATCAAAGCTGAAGAGTGAAGGGAAAAGCAGCTGATAAATGAAACTAAGCATCTTGTCAAGAAAGATAAAAATGTGGTTAGAGGTCAGTGAAGGACAAGGGGAGGGAGGGAGTGGAAGAATTCTAGAAAATTTCTGGTTGGGCTTCCCTAAAAGGCTCAGGCAGAGAGCTGCCAGCAACAAAAACGCTATCTCCCAGGAAGCAGGGGGAATGAGCACTGACAGGATGTCAGGATCACAACAGGACAGGTGCTTCGTGCAAGTTAAACCCGACTCCTGGACAGGGGAACGGCAGAGCAAGTGTTCCCCCCCGCTCTGGCTCCAAATAGCTCAGCAGCAGAGGAATGGGAGGAATGCTCTGTGGCTCTGAGATATGAAGGGAAAGTGCCAGTGTCTTTCTCTCCCACCCAAACGCTGTGCTGCAACCAGAGAGGCACCTGGAAAGCCACTAATTCATGAAGGAGTATTTGGGAAGCCTGGCAGCAGAGCAGAGAGGGGTGGCAGTGCCAGCAGGCACACAGAGGGAACACAGAACAAGTCACTAACGGGACGTGCTGAAACACTGGCAGTGGGTGCAGCAGGAAACCAGCAGGGATTGGGAAAGAGCCCCGTATTTCAAAAGGTGCACTGCAAATCCAACGCAGAATCATGGAATCACAGAACGGCTTGGGTAAGAAGGGACCTTAAAGATCATCTTGTTCCAACCCCCTGCCATGGGCAGGGCACCTTCCAGCAGAGCAGGATGCTGATCATGGCTGATGAGGTGTTTTGCAGTGTGTTACAAACAGAAGACCAGCAAGTCCTAATAGATCAAACACCAAACCCCCTTCTGTCTAGCTAAGAATTTAAGTAAAACAAAAACCCACCACCCGAGCACTTTTTGAAGTGTAATTTCTGGCAGCTATCAGGAGCCCAGCTCCCTGGCACTGGACCTATGAAAGGTGTGCCTCTTCCTTTAATTTCTGCCTCAGAAAACAACCAACCCATTGCACGCAGAACTTGTCAACAGCAAACTCACACTTCTGCTGTAGCACATACCACCTCCTCAACACTGGTAATAAGACAGAAAATTCCTTTTCTATTCAGACTATTTCATAAATTCTTGTTAATTCAGTCATTTTCTGACAGAATTTGTTCATTAGAATTTCTAACAAAAGACATTACTACACTATTTACCAACTCCTTAAAAAAACCCCAACAAACTACACTCCCTTGTATGCTAAATGGCGTTTGTTATCTCTCTGGAGGATCAGGTTACCAATTCCAATCCCATTAACCACATGAAAACATTGCATTGTATTCAGTGTGACTGTTCTTTCTTAGTCCTGGTGCTCCTCAGTGCCACTTCCACTACTTGAAATACAAAGTCTCCAGCCTGCAGCTTATTTATTTGAAGTTTCTGTCCTTGCTCCCAGTTAAACCAGTGCAAACACTCTGATTGACTTGGAGTTGTGGACGAAGCCCAAAGCAAGCACAGAAACACAACATGAAGAGAGTCATTCTGATGAGTGAGAACATGTTTCTTTAAAAAAAGAACCCACAAAAAACCCCCAAAAAACCACCACAATCACTTCCTGGTGGGCAAGGACAAGGGCATTCAACAACTGCCATATGTTTCTCTCCGGATGCAAATTATTATTCCAGGTACTACTGCTAGTTAATCTTGCCAGCCACACAGCTGCAATAGCACATTTAAGCATTTGCTCTCTTAATGCCCAGTATCAACTTTTCAATATTATTAGCTGTGGCATCTTCCTACTTTCTTCTCCAGGAAGACTCTGACGTGTGCAGTCACCAATGAGCTCCATTTTAACTTTCCTTCATATGTCACATAGAAGAAGGAGACGAAAAACAAGGATAGATGTGGATTTTACAAGTGTTTAAGAAGTCTCAAGGAAAGGTGCAATTTAGTATGGAACAGGGGGATTTGCATCAAAGAGTACTCTCCCCTCTGTTTGCAATGAAAACTGCTTTATAAAAGTTCACTTAATGCCACACTAGTCTGTTAGCATTAATTTATTGAATAATTGCTATAAATTCACTAATTGTCAAGTTACATGCAGCTTTTGTATGGCTTTAAGCTTGAAATTTAAGAAACACAGACTTACAACAAAATATCTACCTTTCAGAAAGCAACAAAGAATGCTTTGCTCTCAATCCCATTTCACTCAGGAGGAGGAGGTCACAATCAGAACAGGCATGGCAGGAGGGAGGGGAAGGGAGAGGAGAGAAGGCAGACACGATCTGCTGAAGACCCCCAAGCAGCCCTGTGGCAAGAACAACAGACCCTCCAACCCCTAAAGCCACGCTGGCTCCCCACCTCAGCACAGACACAAAACATCTGGCTGCCCAGTGGAATTACAGCCTTTCCTTACCCAGGCTCATGAAACTGCTGACCGACAGTGAAATGTAAAGTTTCAAAAGGTTGTTCCAGAAACTCCAAACTCCTTCTGAACAACAGCTTGGAAACGCTGACAAACACTTCGGGAGTCCAAAACTATTTCAGCAAAACACTTCCAGTGCTGAACTTCCAGTCCTTTGCTTGAAGCAAAAGGAAGTTACAGCTCTGAAGATTCCTGGGGAGAATACAATAAAAAGAAAGCACCAACACGACCTGGCCAGTCTGAAACTGGACAATCCAGAGACACAGCAAGGTGCACACCGGAAACACATCAGGTACTGCTGCAGTAAGGGAAGTAAGACTCAAGGTTACATGGAGCACAGCTTTCAAAGCAAGTAAATAAATTCAAACTACAACGTCAACCCTGGAGCAAGGGCAGAACTTGGAAGTCAGTTACATTACACATTTCTAGAAGTTTCCCTCCCCTTTCCGCTCAAAGGGGTAGTAAGGCATTAAAATCTGACGTCTCAAAATACCATAAAACCATCCCGACTGCCAACACTGGAGAAAGAACTATCCTTTCAAAGGCATGGATGTCACATCACAGCACAAAGGCAGGAGCAATGCCACAGCAGAGGACAACATTCAAGCTCACCTTTAGAGCTGTGCTGCTTGCTTGCAGGTAAAAAACAAATCCTGGAGTGCCTCACAATTTTTCCAAGCTCAAATATCCTCTTAGTGCATCTGCATGAGCATTTTCCATTGACAAAGAAGGTTAAACCCTCTTAACTGAAACACACATTGCTCTATCTATAGTGCTCACTCCAATCCTCAAAATGAATGACAGTCCCAGAAAAACTTCAAGATCTTCACAGGTTATCAACAGCTTACTTGGAGCCTCTCTGTTAATATTTTCCTCTGACTTCCAGTATCTGGGACTACGTAGAGCACACAGGCCATGATATCAAGATTCAGTTGGCAACCACAGGCGTTGCCATGTCTTGCATAGTGGACTCCAATATTGGAATGTAAGTAAAAACATAAGTAATAGTACTTAGAATTGGCCAAATCCTCATGTATTACAATGCATGAGTACACTGGGGTTTTTTGTTACCATGGATGAAGTTGTAAAGTGTTTCCCCAAACTGAATCTGAAACAGCACAATGTAACCGGCTCTGTTTTAACTTTACTGGTCATGTTTTGGAGCTAAAATTAATCCAGTAATGTATATTGCCACCTCTGGAGAAACGAGCAACCAACTACGTCATGTGATTTGGGAAAAAAAAGAATTAACTTTTTATAAACATTTACTTATTTAAATTACAGACCTCCACACGCAGAGGAGACTACAGAGATGACCGTCTGTCCTCATTACCATTCTTCCCATCTTGTGCTAAAGATAGCATAGAGAGTAAAAATAAATAAATCCTCGACAGCATTAGGAATTAGACAATGTCATGTTGAAAGACACCCCAAATGATGAGCCTTATCTCTCCTTGCTGGCTGGGAGGGCAGGGGGGCTCTGACCCACAGAGGGGAGGCAGCACTTAAGCCTCCCCTAGGTGGTCCCTTTGCAGCGGGCTCTATTCCCAGCTGTAATTGCTTGTCAGTCCTAACTGGATGCCTGAACACTCTGGAATAGTTCAGCAAAGTATTTAAACAGATGGATGGTACAGGCCACTGGAACAAAACTCGTTTTTCTCTGGCTGCGGCTCTCTTTCAGCGCATTCCTTTGAAGTCTGTGCCACTGAGGAATCAACAACAGCTGAGAAACATGTGTTATCATACAACACCGAGCGCAGCGACAGTATTGCACAGCAAGATGCTTTTGTTCAGTAATCCTGGACTAGAGAAAGCATTACCATGTCTTTTGTTGTGGGTGAGCCCTTTTTCCAAGCACAACAAGAAAGTAAACAGATTCCTCCCTCTTCAAGGAGTAACTCGAAAGCAAAAAGGTGAATTAAGCGGATTTCTCCCTCCTGGATACATTAAACACTCTACATATTTACATTACCACAGAGATGACCAGATACTTACAGAGAGAGGTCCAAGTGAAATAACAACCCACAGGGGTCTGCAGTTCCCATGACGGATGTAACAAGCCCCTGTAAGCTACAGCTCAAACCCACCTTCCTTTCCCAAGCAGGACAAGTTCTGTGATCTCAGTTTTCCAGGTGGCAAACTGGAGGGGGATGGAGCAGGACGGCACTGCTTGGCACACACAGACCAGGCGACCCCCTCCCCACACTTTATCAGTACAGAGAAAGATAACATACAGTCCTCAGAGCAGCAGAGGGAGAAAACAACATGAACATCCTCTTAGCAGCCAGGAAAACCATTCCTGTCAAAGACATGAGATCACCATGCACTTTGAAGAGGAATAGGAAGGGTAGAACGAATTAGTTATTTATGAAACTGAATCTGAAGCTAGATTAACTGTCCAGATTCAGAAGCATGGAGCTGGCTATGTGTATATGCAGGAGGACAGCAAGTTATATATGTACAACACATACATACACACATATGTACACTCGCCTAACAACAAGTTTCTACAGAATCAAGTGTCATTTTTACTGAAGAGAGACAATGACCTGCAACAGGTTACAGCCTTGCATATGTAAAGTATGCAAGTCTCAAATGTTACAGGAAGGCAGGCACTGAGATAATAAATCTCATTACACTGTACAGTCTCCACCATGAAAAAAATTACAAGAAAACCTAGGCTTTCAAAAAAGCCCCAGAAAATCATACAACATTTACATTTAGTTTCAAGACAGAAGTCTTAAAGACTTAAAAACCCAAGCAAAAACCTAAAATTAGATGGCAAACAAACACACTTGTGGACTAAACTAAATTCATAATTACAGACCTCACAAAATAAAATTACCAGGAACAGCATGCATCACACTAAGGGGGGGTCCTCAGCCCAGTCCCCACAGGACAGTTTTCCACCCTGCAATTCAATTTAACCGTTTCTTTCTGGAGATGTCAGTCCTGCCCTTCATATTTAGCTAGAGGCAGACTTAAGGAACCACAGAAGAAGCATGCACTGATATTGTCAGAGATATTCAGGGATAAAAATAACCCCAGTCTCAAAACCTTTAGAGCAATGTAAAAATCCAGTGTCACTCAAAACCAGCGGCAGCTCAAGATCTCTACTTCACAACTTTCAAAGAGTGAGTACCAGCACCAGCCAAACCACCACCTGATCAGCAATCAGAACGACAACTGAACAAGGAGTAATACATTTACACACAATTACTCCTAAAAATCACGTGTAAAAGCACTTAACAGATTCAGGAAAATCTCGGCATCCTGTGAGGCGCAGGCAAGAAGGCAGCTTAGGCAGAGGTCACACTGCCATGCGATGGCAGAAGCAGGAACAGAACCCACCATCCTCAGTGCTCAGCTCTGCACTTCCAGCAACTAAATCTCATCCTTCATCTAACATATTCCTCTTCAGAGCTTCCCTCAAACGGATTTTAAAAAGTTATATTGATTAACTTAATTTGGCTCTTTAGAATTATTGCTGTTGTTTCCAGTAATGGTTCGAGGTACAGTTTTGAAAGATTTAAACTTCTTGCTAAATATGACTTGTTATTTTTCTCCTTCTGTTCCCCCCTATCCCAAAGTTTTTCATCTCGAGGAAAGATTAAAAACTAGATTAATTAAAAAAACTGATCAAATTCTGTTGGGCTCTTGGGGGTGGAAAGGATGAAGAGATTACTTAACTATAAGAAGTGAACCACCTTATATCTCACAGTTATCCTGAAGTGCACACAACTAAACACGAATCTCAAACCAACACGAAACTCAAGCAGTCATTTCAGTTCCCTCAGCAATTCATCCCATATCAAATAATTTTTTTTGCTCTAAGACTCAGAGAAGTACTTCCAATTTAATGTCTAGCCTACTTTCCAATGAGATACCATCAAACAAAAGTTAATCTGAAATTATATTTTCTCTCTTCTTTCAAGAAAGAAGAAAAAAAAGTAGGTCTGATTTTATTTGCAGTTCAGCCACACAATGTTTGGGACTTTTTGAACAACATCTATCAAAAGAGGCAATGTAACAGAACCAAGAACCACCTCTGATCAAAAGAGCTGACATTTCATTCACAAACTACATATTCTCCACTGAAAAAGACACAACTCCTTACTTTTACAACACTTAACACAATCACACCGCTCCCAAACACAATTAGCTGGGAGCCTGAAAGCCCTTAAACAGGTGCCTTTGCAGAAATCATTAGGCAATGGATTTACTCGCTCTCCACAGCCCGGCACACAATTTTAGCATGTGATGCTGACTAGAACGGAGGCAGGAGCTCGGAGAGTCCTAAGCAGACTTCATAAGCCACACAACAGCACTTCCTGACACGGATCTAAGTAGTTTCCAGCAATTTTGTTAATGTATCAACCTCTGACACATCTGCAGTTTGGGGATGGAAAGCGTGACAGGTGTAATTCTAAAGGGGACACCGAAATCTGTAACCTTCCCCTGTCTCCTGATTTTCCACACTGATGAAACCCACGAGCAATACTGAAATGCAATTTAGCACACGACTCTCCTGGCATATTAAATCACCACTCTGCTGAACAGAAAATAGGCTGGCACACACCGGGCTACCACAGCCCCAAACCGGACTGTGGATCAGACCTTCCCAACAACAGCTTAGAGCTTGATAAACCGAGGAGCAGAATCCATTTCCTTACCCTTTAAAGTTCATGCCTCTGTATTGTCCTACCGTGCTCTGTTTGCTTAAGCTTTTCTCATCAACAGTACCACACGAGAAAAAAGAAAAAAAAAAAAGAAATCTCATACATTCCCTGCTGGCAAAACACATTTTCTTCTAATCTTTTTTCTTACTGGGGAAGAGAAGGAAGGAGGAAGGGGTTGGGGCAGGAATAAAAGAGATTAATCGTGAAACAAACCGGCACTGCCTGATGAGGGGGGAGAAGAAAAAAAGACCAAAACAAACAGTCCACGTAGCAAAAGAAAGAAAAAGGAGAAAAATAGGTTTTAAATTTTCTTTCCGGGGACAGGAAGAGAAGGGGAATGGGAAAGAAACTACTACAAAGATTTCCCTATGTAAGGAAAGTAGCTTCTGAATTCTCTTCCTCAAGGACACAGAGAGATATCCCTTACTTTTCCACACGATGCCCAGTGGAGAAAGACAGAATGCCAGGAGAGAGGAAAAGCCGGAGGAAGCTTGGGAAGTAGCGAAGGAAGAAGCGAAAGGACAGAAACGAGTGCGAGAGGACCGGGAAGAGGCGAAAGGGGGAACGGGAGAGCCTAAAATACAAAAAAAACCCCCAACCAAACAAACAATAAAATAGAAGAACATCCAAGGGGAGGTGGGAAACAGGCGACAGGGACGGGAAAGTTGGCGAGCGAGAAGGGGGCACCGGGACGCGGGCGGCGGGGAAGGGTCACAAGCCCCGCAGCGGGGACGAGCCGGGAGCCGCCAGCGAGGGGACGGGAGCGGGGCGGGACGCGGCGCCGGGAGAGGCGCGGAGGGGCCGGGAGCGGCGGGGCAGGGGCAGAGTTGGCCGCGCACTTACCGCCCGTCCGCCCGCTCGCTCTGCCGGCGGCGGCTCCGTCCCGCG